>QZFA01000105.1:0-102710 GCA_003614995.1 Cladosporium phlei
ACAGCCAATGCCTTGGTATGTAAATCCCTCGACGACCCTAGCACGGCGAGTAGCCGGGGCAGGCCACAAGCACCAAGAACTCTTCCCCAGAACGAAGTGAACATCGCCAGGTGGCAGGTGAGCAGTGTAACCAGAGTTGCTGGTATTACCACCGGCTATGGTTAATTGAAATGCCAGGATTGTTTTCTGGGAATGATTGTTATCTCACTGGCCCTGAGTCTGGCTGGTCTGTTATATACCCCAAGTTGCTGATACCACCACTTGCGCGCCGCGGTATGCCAGTGAGATGTTGAGGTTAGATCGTTGGTATCTCACCGGCACTGAAAGTTGCACAATAAAAACAGAGTTGCTGATACGTGCGGCGGCAAGAGATCGGACCAAACCGACTACAGATCTCAAATGTCGGCGCGAAATCCGCCCATAGACCATGTGAGCATAAGCGTGCACATGAGGCCGAGTAACGGTACGGTCCAGCCAGATTCGGCCATTGCATTGGCGGTGTGGTGTGATAGTGAAGTATTGTTGCTGGAGGTGTGATTCTGGTGTTGTTGTCACGTGAAATTATTAGTAAATGGTCAAAAAATTGCATGTGAATTGCATGTGAATGGGGATGTAACGAAGATGGAGATGGATATGAGCCTGCTACTGTAGTATCCTCTACAGTAACATGCATAACTGAGTTGGCGAGTCGACGAGGGTTGGAATCCTGCCTGCACTTTCTCTTTCCAGGCGATTGGCCACTTCGTTTAGACTCGCCTCTCATCAGTGCCGTGGTGAGATTTTACACTCTCAACTGTGATTGATGTTGTAGTGCCGCTGAGAGACGAATTTGGTAGTGGGTATGATCCAACAGAGACTTGAGTTGTCACCCATGTGGAAATTGGTGATGCACCCGCCTAGAATCCATGTAGTTGGTTGGACCACTGAGAAATGATTTGGATGTTAGGTGTACCTCTGTTGGGCGTATGTTCCTTGAAGTGGTGCCTGATGCACCCGACTTTGGTTGATTGTGTGGTACCATCGAGACCTGCGGAGTGTTGATGCGAACCACTGTCACTTGTGCGCAATGTTCAAACACTGCAGAATACTGAAGGAGAGTTGGAGTCGTATTGAGAACCATTGTTCAATGTTGAGCGGTTGGTTTGAATTTTACAATGTTTTTTTCATTAATATTCGTAAGAAAATCGTTGTATATCTAGTTTTTTGTCTTTCCCGAAAAGAAGAATTCCCAAGAATCTAGTATATACGCCAGGAACAGTGCTGTCGTCCCAGCCAAACAGTAGCACCTCGAATGCTCTCCGACTTGATCGATCAAACGATCAATCTAAGTGGAGTTGGAGTTGTCCGCGCACGACCAGGCTCCGGAGCCGCTGTCCTCGGCGAAGATGTCAATAAGACTGACAACCGAGCCGTAGGTGCCGGCGACCATGAGGAAGGTACCGATGATGATGACGAAAGAGGCCCATCCGACCATGAGCTTCCAGCGCAGAGAGCCGCGGTCGGATCGGTTCCAGTTGTCGTAGCACCAGATGGCACCCAGGGGCTGGGAACACATGAGGGGCCCGAAGACGGCACCCATGAGGGAGACGAGCCGGCCAAGACGAGACCTCCGAAAGCGGGGATGCCAGAAGCGATGCAGTAGGCGATGAGGGCGGTGGTGCTGGTGCAGGCGATCCAGGTGGCCCAGTGAATGAAGGAGTTGGAGGTCAGGTGCTTGGAGTTACGCATGATGCGGATGAAGACGTATTTGGCGGTCAAGTGGGTGTAAAGGACCATGGAAACACAAAGACCAGGCAGAGCGAGGCCGTAGGAGACTTTCTTCATGAGGGCGCCGGCGCTACCGAGGGCCGGGCTGGCAACATAGCTTCCGCAGTAGTAGTAAACGACAATGCCGATGATGAGGTAGGTTCCGATGGCGACACCACGGCAGAGGAAAAGGGAGCGGACGTAGTGCCTGGGGTTCCTCATCTCCGAGGCGATGGAGAAGTAGGCGGGCACACCGGCGAAGGCGAAGATGAGGGAGCTGATAGCAGACATGGCCTCGTAGAACGAAGGATGGCCAACAAGCTCCCAGTTGGACTTGAATTCTCCGGTCTGGGGAGCGGCGGCAGGGCGGTCCTGGACACCGGTGGCGATGGTCACGGCGAAAATGGCAGAGAGAATGCTGAACATGCCGATCCAGGCGAGCCAACTGACCTTGCCCAAAGTGCGGATGGATGCAAAAATCACGGCAATGATCGCTGCGACAGCGACGAAGACCGCGGTGCAAGTGGCGTGGGTGGACACTGCGTTAAGGCCGATCGAGACACCAAGAATAGCCGAGCCAGCGATGAAGATCCAGAAGAGACAGAAGGCAACAGCAAGGATGTCACGGCCGATGGGACCCCACATCAACATGCCAACATCGGGAATGCCGTAGACTTGAGGGTGGTTCAGCTTGAACTGACCAACAACGTAGGAACTCCAGGTGGTGATGCCACCGATTGCGAGCAGAATGATGATACCGGGGATCATGCCAAGAATGTCGAAGGCTCCAGGGATCGAAAGCACACCGAGACCGACCTCAGTCTTCATCATGAGGACGGAAGCACCGAGCCAGCCAACGCTGAGGTAATCGGGACCGCCTTCCTCGCCCCCCCCAGGGTTTTTGTGGGTAGCTCTCAATGATCTATAGAGATGTTTCCAATGGTCGAGGGAGAGGTCAAGCTATTATACATATTGGCACGGTGGGAGAGGTCCAGAGGTTCGGCGGACTCGGTCTTACAACGGTAGGTCAAGGGCAAGAGTGGCACACTAGCCTTGGCGAGTGATAGTGTAAACCCCGGAGGAACAAACTGAGCCGTGCACGTCCAGGCTGTCCCGCGCAGAGATATGCGTGGCGTTGAGCGCTGATAGTAATGGCAGAAAAGCAAATCTTTCTGCTGCCAATCTTCAGTCAAGGATTTGCGGCCAAGGATCTTCGATGTGGCTTGCTGTAAGCTTCGATTCGGGAGGACATTCCACATCCGGTGCAGCGAATCGTTTCTGCTGTAAATCGACTTCTCGTCTTCATGTTCCGCCAGCAGAGTCGCGCACCGGCCAGACTACCCTTCCCCAGACGCGTTCGTGGAGACTCCAAGCCGATTTACGTAAAAATGCTGCTGACGGTACCCACGCATCGTGCTCTGGGCCTTTGTTGGTCCCGGTGTCCATGCGATGACGGCGCAAAGCAGATAACGCGCAGTCGGCCGTCCCAGGAGGCCCAGAATCCTTCGTTTGGAGTTGGTCGTCGCGAGTGCTATACAGGTGCTGCACTGGTGATACACATATCTCTGTCGCTGCGTGTACCTACCGTTCACGGCAAGGCCTGATAAGAGGCGCAATGGCAGGGCCCGTCGCGTGGCCTTGCGGCTCTCGGATGACGGACAGCGAAGATCTCCATCGTTCGCTGGGCTGACCGAATCGTATCAAAGACGGGGAGTTTGCCCGTTTTCGAACCTTCCGAAGTCTCCGAAGTCTCTTCAGCCTGGCTTGAAGCTCTGTGTGCGTGTCCCTTTCTTGGCGCTATTCTGACAGCGGCAATTACCAACATACCATGCAAACAAGACAGCGGTGCCAGGAGATCACTTCTCTCATAGGACTGACATCCGCCGTCGTCGGAGCTGCTAGCTCGTATGCGCGTATCAGGATCACGCGTCTGATCGGTCGGTGGGTCTTCCTAGACATTCTTTTTTACGTTATGTTTTCGGGCCTCCAGCTCGTCCCCCATGGGCAGCTAGTCGTGCGTGTGGTGGATGCCGCATCGCATCTCGTCGGCTCCATAATCCATTAAACCAAGTCTCTGTGCTCCAGATTGTCTGCCGGCCGTTTTACGTAGCGTTTTACGTGCGCTGCTGTTCGCGTGAGAGAGCGCATGCCGTGAGAGCCAACTCTGCATACCATTCGAAGATCGAGAGGGTCTGCCTTGCCGGTATCTTTCAGCCGCAATAAGAAAACAGAGCGCCACATCCAATGGCTTGCATGTCGGATAGCAGCGGCCTTCATTTTGACCTTTGGATGTGGAATTAGAGTTTCATGCAACGTGAGACGTCACCTCAGCCTTCAGGCACGACTCGCACCGAGCACGCAAAGTAGGACCTTGACTTGCCGCAACGTAACCTTTCGCAATGACAACGCTAACCCCGGAGCCACCATACTATGTTCCGAATAGGTAAGGGCCGCAAGGCACTTCACGTATCGCGTGTCCGGTTGCTTCCACCATCCTTGCTTACTAGGGCGACCGACGATTCGACATGAAATTGTTGATCTATCAGACGCCAGCTAGTTACTGCATATGGCTGGCAGAGGGAGTGGAGAAGCACGCTGCTTTCTTGGTCCCAAGCTCAAGCTATCAAGACACCCTTGAGCTAGACATCCGCGTGTCGCCAAAGACTGCTCGCGAACGGAGATCCCGGGTCAAGTTGACCACCGGACGAATGAGCGTATCATTGATGTATAGCTTTCTGAAGCTAACAACATAGCAAGACCACGTCCTGTGTGCTAAGATCTTGTCGCTTATCTGGGAGACATCACCAACCATCACTGAGAGTCTGAGAAAGTGCCAACCGATTCCATCTCTTCTCCAGTGTCTCAATACAGCACCACGTTCTTTTTTCTCGAGAACACATGACATCTCACCTCCGAGAGAACGCAAACAAAATCTCGACACTTCTCCAGCTTACTGGAAACTTCAATACCGGTAATATATTTTGGCTTCTCAACAAGATTTGACCCTCTACCATCAAGATTGCGCGAACAGGCTTGATGGAATCGAAGATGGTGACACTTTATCACTCCCCCATGAAAATTCACTTGCGACTACTGCGAGATACGATTGCGAGTTTGTTCTTTCACCGGCACAGCGGACCCAATGGTACTACCTTCTGGTGTCTCTGCGAAAAATCGCTCATCACCACGGAGAGAGCGCAGGCACAATCTGATTACTCTCGTCGACATGCCGACACGAATGCGGTAACACCCTCCGGATTCTTTGGGGATTTTAGCTTCTGACCACCGAGAGCTGTCAAGCATAGTTTCGATCCGCCGCCAATTTGATGAAATCGAAAACAGCAACGATTTATGACATCTCCAGAAACACTCACTTGAGAACACCGAGGACCTAATGTGCTCATGGTATCTCTACAAGTGATTGCCCATCACCATAGAGAGAATCCAAGCATATTCTCAACTTCCACCGATTTGCCGACTCGGCTGTGCTGATACCCAACGGATTATCCGGGAGATCTAGCTTCTGACCACTGAGAGCGTGTGGACACTATCTTAATCCTTCACCTGTAGCGTATACTAGCAAGACTTCTTCTTTACAACGCCGCCGAAGGCCCCATCGTCCCGTTCCCTCATGGAATCGAGCCTGGTGACAACTCAGAAACTCTCGGCTTCTCACTAGCGAGAAATGCGGCCGAGCTATGCTATGCCATGTCCAGCGCTGCAACGAAGAATTTTCCGCATTCGCCGAGAGAGTTGCCGCTTCCAGTGCCAGAAGTTTCTTCTCAATAGCTTGCCGCTTGGAAGTTTCATTGTCGGAAATCGTCCTGGCTGAGTAGTGCTACGAGCTTGGTGTACTGTTACAATCGGAGAGAGAGGGATGGAGAAAGACATGGAGACAGAGGGCAGGTCAGATGCAGTTACTTTCGATATCTCACCGACTCGTTGGAATCGAATGTAGTGATACCTGAAGGCTGCTCTAGCAAAACTGACTTGAGACTATTGATAGAGAGAGAGACAACACGATCTCATTTCTTCGCCGGTCAGATTGACCTAACACGTCAGGATACTACATTTATATCTCTTGTGATGTCCCTAAAGTGGCCTCTAATCGGAGTGGTCTCTCAATGGTATCACGAATTGCTTCGAATTGCGCGAGCGGCTGATACCTTCACATACGTTCGATCGTTCCTTTGGAGAAGAGACGACGAGTCCAAGTAATGCCTTCTCTCGGTGTTTTCGTAAAGGGCTCGGCAGGCTGAAGTTGCTAGTACTCTACGATTTACTCCATGTACCTACTCCCTCGAGACAGGGTTTCGAAGTAAGTTCGTCTCTCAGTGGCAGCATAAGCTCTGCGATTCACGAAAGTCGATCACATCACCACACCCGGTTGTTTGACTCCGCGAATACACGAATTGACAAACGAACTCTTTGCTAGGGCTTCGGAATTACTCCCTCCAATGGTCACAGTCAATTGCTCACTCCAAAGAGGAGACGACAGAGTATGAGTGAAACTGGTCTCAACCCCAACCCCAACCCTACATGTGAATATCGATGTGTTTTTACGTGTGCAGTGATCTTGTTCATTACATCGGGTGGGCTTGTATCTATATCTACCAATACTACTTCGTACAGTATACATGACCAGGGAGAGGCGGCTGGTGGATTGATCGATCCATCAAGCAATCGGTCAATCAATCGGTCACGCAGTGCATCGCTTCGACCACTCGCTGTCCATCGAGAGAAAGAGAATTGCGATATGCGAACAGGTAATTGATACAGAAAGGAGCAGAAATGTGATGTAGAAGTGCAACCCACAAGTCGAGTCGGCAAGCACCAAAACTGCATCTGCGAATACAAGAAAAGAGAAGACGTAACGAGAACGCGATCTGTAGTGATCTGATCACTGTCTCTCACATCGATACAACTCCTCAAACAACACCGTCTTCCCTACCATTTTCTATTCCCGAGCAGCACCTCCTCCCGCGTCAACCTGAGCACCCAGAACGTCTAAATCTCATGCCTCATGAACCCCTCACTATCCTCAGCCAACGGCTCAATCCCCCCCTCCCCCCTCTCAACACCCATCCTCTCCGTAACCGGCACCTCGATCTTCAAACCCGCCATCTTCGACTCGGCCTCATGCACGCGACGCCTGAAAGCCAGACGATCGAGGAAGAGCCGTTGGCGCATGCGCTCGACCTCGCGGCGCTCGGCCTGCAGCAGGGCCTCCATCTCAGAGAACTGCTGCATTTTGAGCTCGAGCTTCTGCAGCTGCAGGTTGACGGCGGCCGAGACCTGGTTTGTGAGTTGGCGCTCCGTGTGGCTCGCGAGGGCGGCCGAGCGGGCGGCTGTGAGGGAGAGGGCGGTGGTGGGGAGGTCGTTGGAGGTGCCCGAAGGGGGTTCGCGGGTGGCGAGCGAGGTCGTGTCGTCGACGTCCATGCTCTCGGCGCGCTCGCCCTTAACGGCTGCGTCGGCGCTGGATGCCTCCTTCTCCTTGGAAGCGTCCTTTTCGGCGCCGGGGGTGGCTTCGCGCTCGATGCGGGACTTGAGGGTGCGGCGCATCTCTTCGACGCTGCGGCCGGCTGCTTTGGCGGTTGTGGCAGGGTCTGCAAGACCGGCGAGGAAACCCATCACGGACATGACGGGGTTGTCGGACTGGCTGAAAGGAATGCGGCCGCCGCTCAGGTAGCCAAGGTCAGAAGCACCAACACCACCGGCACTGCCGTTGGCCGCAGGAGTATCTTCAAGGTACTTGTCTTCAATTTCGAGCTGAAGGAACTTGAGCACGCACTCTTCACGGGTGCGCGAGCTGACGTGTTCAGCAACTGACTCCCAGTTGTCGTCAAACATCTCGAGACCCTCAAGTAGGAGAAGAAGCTCGCCATCTGACCAGGGCTTCTCCTTGTCGCCCAGGCTACGGTAGCTCTCGTTTTCGATCTTAACGTAATCCGCAGCTGTTGTCGAGCTAGGGAAACGGGCTTCCTGGTAGCAAAGACTGCACAGGTCGTACCTTTGATCTTTGTTGGGTTTGGGTGTGGCAGCACTAGGTGCCGGGTTCTTTGAGTTGTGGTATCGTACTCTGGTGCAGTCCTTACCGCATGAGTGGCAAAAGTACTGTTTGCCCTCCTTCTTGAGACCCTCCTCAAGTTCGGACCCTTCTGCGGTCTCGCCCTCAGCCTTCCTGGGTGTGATGTCCTTACCTTTGTCGTCGTAGATGTTCCTTCGGATTTCAAGATTGAGATCGGCCTGTCCAGCTCCTGATGTGATGCGCTCGCTGGCAGGGTAAGGCTTCCCAGGTGTGATTGTGCTGTTAGGCGCGGGCTGGTGTGGCTGCAGTCCACGCGGCGTGTCTGCTGTGATACGGAAGTGGCCAGTGAAAGGTGGGCCGATGTTCGAAGGACGGGTTTCCGGATCGATCTGTTTTGTCAGTTTCCTATTGATGAGCAAATGTAGTAGAGGTTCACCGACCTGGTAGTTTATCAAGCCCCACTGCTCCAAGAACTGGTGAACACGCATGATGGCGCAAACATCTCCAGCCAAGTTGCGCCGACATGCGGTCACTGTGAGGTATTCTGCAGGGTTCAATCTGTAGGTGTTTACCATAAAGTCGCGGTAGTCTTTGTAGACTGCAGGTGTCTTGCTTCGATTGCGGTTGTTGAAGAATTCGGGCAGGGCCTTCTTCTCGATGTTGTGAAGTTGGTGCATGTCAAACCACGCGCTGTATGAAGGTAGGATGATCGCATGGTTCTGATCAATCAAATGTGCGCGTGCAGACTGCTCAATGACAGCCTTGTTTGCAACAGCAGGCGTCGCAGCGGTCGCGTCTTGCACGGCAGGCGTGCCATCCTTGGTGCCTGTCATCTCTTCGTCTTCGGGCTGTGCTGTCTCTTCGGCAGTTTCTGGCTGGGGTGCACTGGGCGCATCCAGTGGGTTGCCCGACACTAGGGCGGACTGCGCATTCGAATCGTCCTGGGTGGACTGCTTGTTGTCTGATTGCGCCGTGTTTGTGGGTTCGGTGTCCTCGGCCATGGAAGTGTCGCCCTCGTGCGCCTGAGCCTGTGCCTGCTCTTGGTCTTGCGCGTGCTGAGCCTCGACACGTGCGTTCTCTTGCGCGATCAGGTCATCGGAAGCCTGGCCAGGCGCCTGGTGGTCCTCACTGGCAAAGTTGCCCTCCATGGTGTTGATCAGGTGTGATTTCAATATCCAATGCGGTTCGCCAAACTCCTTGTCGCAAAGCAGATAGACGAGCTCGGGCGCGTCAAAACTGGCACGTGAAAGATCGCAAGCGTGTCACGGATCCCAATGAAGCGAAACAGCGGGTTTGAGTGTGGTTTTGTATGCGGTGGTGGTGGATTCAATGAGCGTATGGTATTGAGTGCTCGCTTTGGTTTCGAGCTGGCGTCGCGTTGCGGAGCGTGGAGGAAGGAACGCTCAAAAGGCGTTTCGGCCTCAGGCAAGAATACCACCCCCGAACCGACGCCGCAGATTATCGAGAGGCATGCTATGCGACCGTGGAGATCACGAGAGTGAACTAATCACACCTCACCTGAGCCATGCCTCGCAAATATCACGCACTGAAAGTGCCTGTACGTTACTTGTCTCATCAATACCAGACGATTCCCATACTGACCGCATTCGCGCGCAGAAAGCACGACAGGATTGGTCAAAGTACAATCTCTACAACATCCAACGCCTCCGAACCCCCCAAGCGACGCATAAGACTTTCTTCCAGCAGAAATGGGCCGCCAAAGCCCTCGCGCGTGGCTACCACAACCCCTACGTCCGTGAAGGACAATGGACGCGCATGTTCGATCGCCGGCTACCGGCAGTGGTACCCATGGACTTCAAGTATCTGGCCCGCAACGATGGCAGCGAGCAAGCGACTGGCAGAGGGTTGGGACTGCAGGAGTCTGAGGAGGAGCAGGTGCACACGAAAGGACCACAGCAAGGCAAAGCGTTTGAAGGTCGCAGGAAGAGGGTGACCACGCCTTACATGCACATGGCTTTCCATCCACTGGAGCGAAGACTGGACACGGCTATTTTCAGAGCGCTGTTCGCTAGCTCAAGTAAGCAGGCGAGGCAGTTTGTCGTACACGGATCGGTGAAGGTCAATGGCAAGAAGGTGGGATTTCGTCCGATTATCGCAGTAAAGGAACCCGGCTGACTTGGCGCAGATGACATATCCTGGATACTTGCTGAACCCCGGCGACATGTTCTCGGTAGACCCCGAGAGAGTGATGTTCGCCACCGGCATGAAGAAGTCGGACAAGCAGATCAGCAAGCCCAAGAAGGCGGCCGAGGGCGAGGAAGGCGAGGAGGCGCAAGAGGAAGCCACAGAAGAGTCAGAAGTCAAGGAGAGTGAGGCTGAGACCGCAGAGGCCGACTCAGCATCAAAGGAATTGGACGCTGCAGCAACACCAGAGGAGGCCAAGCGGGCCCTGCGAGTAGTGATGAACCGCGCAAAGCGGATAACAACAGCAGCAAAGGGCGACCTCTCAGGCCGCCGCCTCAAAGACCTCCGCAAACTCTCGCACGACGTCCGCAAGACCATGGCCAAGTTCGGCAGCCGCGACAGCAAAGCGGCACCCACCGTCGAGACGGTCGAGGAGCTCGCCCAGATTCTCACCGAGATCACCTCCAAGATTCCCGCCGAGAGCCTGCCCGCCTCCGAGGCACCCAAGAAGCCCACAGAAGGCGAGGGCGCCTCCACATCCGCCAACCCACAAGCACAGGACCCCACAAAGACCGACAACTACCGCATACAAAAGGACGCCGAGCTCCTGCAGCAAGCCCTGCAGCGCGCGCGCGAGAACCCCGTCGACCCTTCGAAGCCTTACGCGACCCCTTGGCGGCCCAGAGACTACATGAGCGCTTTCGCGTTCATCCCGCGCTATCTCGAGGTCAACCAGAACATTTGCTCCGCCGTTTACCTGCGACACCCCGTGGCACGTCCCGGTCTGGCAGAGGTTCCTACGCCTCTGAGTGCCGAGACGATGGGCCTGGCGTTCAACTGGTACCTCAGAAGAAGATAAACGTCGACCGAGCGAGAGGCGTTTGGGAGCTTGTATCATCTTGTCTTGGGGTGGTTCACGTGGGACATTGTATCTTTGGGAACCAAAAGTGTATGGCCTTTCGGAAGTTGGCCGACTACTGCCATGTACCTGTACAGTGCTGTTGAAATAAATGTAAGAGTAGAAGAAGAAAACAAACCTTTTATCATTTCGCTTCACCAACCATACGAACTGTCCAGTTTGGTGGCCGGAGCAGGCGAACACGGCCATCTCGCTGGCAACTAATGATTTCTCAACAGGCTAGGTAAGCCTGCTGGTATGAGCACCTGAAAATCCTCAGGTCCGCTGTGAGAGAATGTCGGCGAGTTTACAGCATCTCAATGGCAACTAACGTCGTGTATCAGGCTTTGTGCGTCGACATCTTTTGTTAAGCGCCCGAAAGATGGCCCTGATTCTCGGATCATCCCGAAAAAACATTGCACTACTCGGGGGCAGCCGAATTATACGGCAATTTTTCGGGGGCTTAACAAAGGATGGCGACGCACAAAGCCTGATACACGACGTTAGTAGTTATCAATAGGCTAAGCCTGATGGTATGAGCACCTAAGAAACTCGGACCCAGTGAGACAGCAAGCATCAAATCGAGTGTAGCACCCATCTCACTGAATTTCGGAGAGACTGGAGACATACGCCCTTAATGAGTAGTTGCTCGAGCCCAGCGAGAGAGCAAGCAATGCACGGTCTTCGATATTGTACACATCGACGTGGTTATGTACAACACAATGAGTGGTACGAGTCATTCGTTCACTTGAAGCAGTCGGTCATGCATTCCTTTCGGAGACATTCATTGTACTATAGAGACACTAAAGGTTATGTAATGCTAACTACACTTGCGATAATCCATGTCTTGAGGTAACCTTATCCAATCAATCAATCATTCCAGGGAGCCATCGATTTCGTCCGTTAACAGAATCCGAGCGAAAGAAAACATCATTCCCACAAACAAAACGCCGTCGCTGCCCAGATAACACATGTTCGTTTAGAGAGAGAAAGAACACCCACGAGAAAAACTCACCTGACCGCGAAAAGAGGAAACGGCCGACAACTGGCCAAACTCATTCGACTGCATCACCACCTCCCCCCAGCCATGCCCTCCTCAGCAACTTTGCCGCTGACATAGCGTCTCCGACTTCCACCATTGCCGTGCTCGGCGACAAACAGACTCTCGTCAGTGATATCCGCTCCAGAACGACTAATCACTCTGCCCGCTCCTCCCCCAAGTCCACCACCAAACTGAGCGTGCACCTGATGTTTCGGCGGCGAAGGCGGCAGATCAGCCTGCTGGAAACCATTTCCATACCTACCCGGCGACCCCTGGCCATTCTCATGCTGCCGCACCCCCCTCATAGCAGCCGCCAAATCCCCATACTGCTTCCCCCTCGGCGTCCCCACCGAATGGACCTGCAGATTGTCGGACTGGAAGTCCGGGATCGATTGCTGATGCAAATGGTTTGCGGTGCGCAGGGAAGGGGCGGATTCGGAGTAGACGCTTGAGGCGGCGAAGGTGTTGTTGGACTGGGCGGATTGGGCCGAAGCGGTGGTGTGGGAGCGGTTCGGTACCGTGGTGGTGTTGTGCTGGTTGGGGTTGGGGCTGTTGGCGTTGATGGTGGAAGTGTCATCGTCGTCGTGGTCGTGGTCGTTGTGCTCGTTGTGGTGGTGGTGGTGGTGGTCGTTGAGGTCGTGGTTGGGGAATTTTTCTTGGTGGGTGTGCTGGGGCGGCTGGATGGGTTCTTGGAAGCTGTCGTGGCGGTTGCCGTGGTGCATTATGTTGAGGAGTGGCGGCTCCTCCTCTGTAGGTGTAGGCGGGTTCATTCGAAGCGGTTCCGGCATGAAGCGAGCGGCTGTCTGGGGAGAGAGCAGTGGCGAGAAACGAGCTGCGCGGTCTGGTTCGGGGGAGAAACGAGCTCCACGGTCGGGTTCTGGGGATCCTACGGGCGACGGGCGGGAGAAGTTGGGAGTGCGGCGGCGGGCTGGTGGTGCTGGGGCTCCGAGATCGCCGTCTCTGGCCATGTCAGGGTCGTCGTAGGTGAACCAGTTGTCTTGGAGTAGGGATTCCTTCTGCTGCGACTGCATGTGGGCGTGAGTTGGGGCGTGGGCGTACTGTGCCTGTTGAGCCGGAGAATCACGAACAGAGACGGACGATCCAGGACGGGGAGAGTGAGAGCGGTCCAGGTTCGTGTGGGGGGGAGGCACTGGTGCGGTGGCCAGAGATCCGACGAACGAGAAGGAATCGCAATCACGCTTCTCGGGGAGGGGAGGGTGCGAGCCAGGGGCTGGAGCGAATGAGTTGCGAGATCCAGCACGAGATCCAGGACGGCTTTGGACCAGGCTGTGGCATAGCTCTTGCTCCTGAGCCTGGCGGGAAAGGCGGGCAGACTGAGGGTTGTGAGGCGAGTAGTCCATGTCCGAGTTCATCCTGCTGTGGCGGAAGTCTACAGTTCGGTCGGCCGGTCCTTTGGAGAATCTTTGACTGTGAACACTGAGGGGGCTGCCGCTCATGTGGCCCGGCTTCTGCATCATTGAGACGGCAGATGCGTCAGAATTCTTGTACTGGTGCTTGCGGCTGGTGAGGTTGTCCTCGAGCGGGTTCATGTCTGGTGGCATTTTCGCGATCTTGCGGAAGATGATGGTCAAGTAGATTCCGAGTCCAAGACTGATGAGATGAAGACCGCCGACAACTACCGGAATGATGAAGGTGGCGAAGAGCAACGGATCGGTGCTTGTAGTATTGTCGTTGAAAATGTTCTTCCATCTGGCTTCGTTGTCGGGCATTGCAACCCAATTCTGGTGGGCAAACCAAGCGGTGTAGACATAGAATGGGATGAGTCCAGAGTCCATCAGCATGCCAAAGATATGGTAGCTAGCACTGGAAGCAGGCGTACGCGACTTTGCAGGACGAGCCAGATGGTAGACGCCATACGCCGTGATACACATGTCCCACGCCGGAGGTATTCTCATGATCCAGCCCTGCGCCTTCTCCGTGTTCTTCACAAAGATGACACAGAGCAAGCATCCAATAGCACCGAGCAGCTGCGCAAGTCTGAAGCCGAACTGGACCCATCGGATGGCCTTGACTTTGATCTTTGTGTTTGCCGGCATGGGTTCTCGGACGATCTGCGGCGGGACGATCATGTAGCTGTCGGGGTGGCGGTTGAAGTCAACGAGCGGTCCTTCTTGCTTGGGCTTGGACACATTGCTCTCGGCGGCGGAGATCCATGATGCTCGAGTCACGGCCTTGGGGTCGAAGTCGGAGTAGGGATAGGCGATTTGGCGGCGAGAGGGTGGATCGTAGAGGTATGGAGCGTCGCCGGCGCCCATTGTACCGTGATACTGTATGCGGCCGAGGCGATGTAGCGAGGTAGCGATGGACGGAGAGATGGATGGAGATGGACGACAGCCTGCGAAAACGCGATCGGAATGTAAATGTAGGGTCGAATAACAGGCCAGGGCAACCTAGCAAGCTGGATTGATATTATTATCAAGTCTTGTCTCAAAAGTTGGCCCGTTGCTATGGTAAATACAAGGTCGTCCCCGCATTGGGAACAGTTGGAGAGTGATCCACAACGCTGTTGGGATTACCCAAACTTAGTTAGACTCTGGGTGAAATCTTGATTGATCCTCTAGATTAGCCTTATGGAGGCGTCGATTGCCTTTCCGAGGCCGGCCGGTCGGAGAGGGCTATGACATGACCATCTGATAACTAATTGGATCTCGCGCTCGAATTGTTCCCGTCCTCATTTATTTCACTTTCACAACGCCACCACCACGGCATGCTACCACTTCGCTCCTCTCTCTACAACACCTGCCGCCACATCCGACCACGGCAAGGCGCTGTCCAACATGGCATCTCGCGCTACAGCACATCGCCTGTGCGCCGCCCAATGCGCCTCGCAGTCATCGGCTCAGGCCCAGCAGGCTACTACTCAGCCTACCGCATCATGAAGAAGATGCCCGAAGCCTACGTCGACATGTACGAGTCACTTCCCGTACCCTACGGACTCGTGCGATTCGGCGTAGCGCCAGACCACCCGGAAGTAAAGGTAAGGAATACCAATGCCGACCTGCGAACAAAAATACAAGCAGGACTGATCGCTCATAATAGCCCGTTTCTGTAGAAAAGCTCCGAGAACCTTGACGACGTCGCCAGATGGCCCAACTTCAACTTTGTGGGAAACGTATCAATCGGAGATGCGCCGGGCCATTTGCCTTTGAGGACGATTGCGGAAAACTACGATGCGGTGCTGTTTGCGTACGGCGCTTCGAAGGATAAAAAGTTGGGGATTCCCGGCGAGGACTTGCACGGTGTTGTGTCTGCGAGGTCTTTTGTTGGGTGGTATAATGGACTGCCGGAGTATGAACACCTCAATCCGGACCTGCAGTCTGGAGACACCGCCGTGATCATTGGACAAGGTAACGTGGCATTGGATGTCGCGCGAATCCTGCTTGCTCCGCTGGATCTGCTTCGCAAGACGGATATCTCGGAACAAGCAATCGAGGCGCTCAGCAAAAGTCGCGTGACAGACGTCAAGGTCATTGGCCGTCGCGGACCACTGCAAGCACCATACACGATCAAAGAGCTAAGAGAACTACTACACATGCCCGGCGTCGGCTTCGCCTCACCTCCCGAGGGATGGGACGATCTCATCCGAATCAACCGCAAGCAGCTCCCGCGACAGCTAAAACGCATCGCCGAGCTCCTAGAAAAAGGCCCCAAAACGCCCATGGAGCAGGCCCAGAAAGCATGGCAGCTAGGCTTCCTCCGCTCGCCTACGGAATTCCTCTCCACCGACGGCAAGAATCTCAGCGCCGTAGGCTTCGAGCGCACAGAATACGTCGCCGAACCCGAGTCCGTCATCCCCAAAGACGACGGCCTGGCATTATCAGGCCCGCCCGCAGCCATGAACGCCATCCGCGACCTCAAAGTCCGAGGCACCGGCTCGAAAGTGAAAATAGACGCTTCTCTCGCTTTCCGTTCGGTGGGCTACCAGAGCGAACCCCTGATCGGCTTCGAAGAATTGGGCATTCCCTTTGACCAGAAACTCGGCATCGTCCCCAACGACATGCACGGCCGTGTGGTCGATCCCGAACGCGGCCCAGTATCAGGTCTCTCAGCAGCCCATGTGCCGGGTATGTACTGCGCTGGCTGGGTGAAGAGGGGTCCGACGGGCGTCATCGCGAGCACGATGGACGACGCTTTCCACTCCGCGGACATCATCATGAAAGACTGGCACGATGAAGTCAGGTTCAACGAATTTGGCGATCCCGAGTCAAGAGGTGGTTTGGAGGTTGTGAAGCGCGAGATCGAGAAGAGGGGGATTCGGAGTGTTAGCTGGGCGGACTGGGAGAAGATCGATGCTGTAGAGCGCCAGAGGGGTAAGGAGAAGGGGAAGGTGAGGGAGAAGGTTAGGAGTGTGGGTGAGATGCTGAAGATTTTGGATGGTTGATACTCTTATCTTCTTGCTTGAAGAGAGAGAGAGAGAGAGAGAGAGAGAGAGAGAGGATGGGATTGTACGATTCGCAGATATACGCATATACGTGTACGGAATACGGCGGATGTTGGGTATACATACGAGTTATCAGAACTGTCGACACTTGTGCGATGTACAAAAGGAATGTCGTCTCGATACAGGTATCGCTTGATCCAGCTGAGTCAGCAGACCCCGACCACGTCAAGATCCTGCCAACTTCGAATCCAAAGACCTCACCAATGGAATGACAGCCAACACACTTTTCGCTAAACAACATGCTCTATTGGGCCAATCAAGCCTTGTTCAGGCGTCCTGGCGTCCATACTTTGCTGTACTTGGACTAGACCATTTGACTCGCATCCTTCGCCAAGATTCGTGAATGTGATAGGTAGGGCTTGCGACCTCAGCTGAAGAGGATCATGACCTTACACCTTTCTTATCGCTGAAGTAAACCATCGACTCTTTCAAAAGAGAGGGAAGACTTGTCGGGCTCTCTCAGTCCGCTCATCTTTTCCGGCTCAAGACTCTTGATCTTGCTTTCAACAACAACAACTCTTTGTGAGTTGCGACTAGGCAACCATGCTATCCCTCCTCACCATTCTCGGGGGCCCTCTGGCTCTATACGCGATTACCTTCCCATACAATCTCGCCCGCAACTACATCACAGCGCGGAAGACGGGCTTGCCGATCATCGTGGTGCCGATCGATCAAGGCCATCTGCTGTGGATGGTTACTTGCGTGCCGCTCCGAGCGACATTCAAAGTTAGTCTCCATGCTCTTCGCTCGAGACGCAAATCACTACTGACTTGCCCACCAGAAATACCTCCCAACATGGATCTACGAACGTCTCGACCTCTGCATCTACGGCTGGGAGTTTCGCCATGGAATCCGGCCCTTCCAGCAATTCGGCAAGCCTGGGAACGATAAGACTTTCTTCCTCGTGACATGCGGACGTGCAGAGATCAGTACATGTGATCCGGAGCTGGCGTGGGAGATTGCCCGCCGGCCGCGCGATTTCCAGCAGCCGAGCAACACGGCGTTGATCATGGGCCAGTTCGGCCGGAATGTTCTCACGGACAATGGCGAGAAGTGGGCTAAGCAGCGTAAAGTCGTAGCCGGGGTTATTAACGAGCGGATTTCGAAGACTGTGTTCAACGAGAGCATCAAGCAGACTGAGGGTTTGCTCGGCGAGGTCTATGAGAAGGCTGATGGGGCGACGACCGATTCCAACCGCCTCTTCGACATGATGAAGAAAATCACCATCCACGTCCTCTCAGGCGCCGGAATGGGCGCCAGCGTAACATGGAACGGCAACGACGACGAAAAACCCCGCGAAGGCTACAAGATGACCTACATCGAGGCCTGCAAGGCCGTCATCAACGGCATAGCAGGGCCAATCATCCTCCCCATCTGGCTGATGAAGAGCTGGCCCTGGTTCCTACCGGGTCACGAGTTCCTGCAAGCTCTCGCCCCTGCCATGGTCGAGTTCCCTCTGCACACCAAACACCTCCTCGAGCAAGAAAGCCAGCGGACCCTCTCCCACGGCGGCCAGACCCAAAGCAACATCATGAGCCAGCTCCTCCAAGCCTCAGAGCAAGAAGAAAAATCCAAAGCCCTGACCGAAGAAGAAATGCTCGGAAACCTCTTCATTTTCACGGCAGCAGGGTTCGATACGACCGCCAATACGCTCTCTTACGCCCTCGTCCTGCTCTGTCGTTACCCAGAAGTGCAAGACTGGATTCTCGAAGAAGTCGACGACCTCCTCCCGCCCTCTTCGAGCGAGGAAGTAGACTACGCCGCCATCTTCCCCAAAGTAACCCGCATCATGGCCGTCATGCTCGAAACCCTCCGCATCTTCGTCCCCGTCATCCATCTGGCAAGAGACACGCACAAGGCCGAAGTCATCCAAACCTCCCAAAAGACCTATAACATCCCGGCGGACTGTAACGTCTACGTCGATAGCGTCGCCTTGCACTTGGACAAGACTCTCTGGCGGGACTTGAACTTGCCGCCTGGGACACCTAAAACGGCTGGGACAACACCAGACGAACACCTCTTCCGCCCCTCCCGCTGGATCAATCCCCCCTCCTCCCAACACCCCTTATTCCAGCCTCCCCGCGGAGCCTACGTCCCTTGGAGCGCGGGTCCGCGCGTTTGCCCGGGGCAGAAGATGGCGCAGGTGGAGTTTACGGCGATTTTTTTGACGTTGTTCCGGAGGCATCGGATTGAGGTGGTACCTTTGAAGATTGAGAATGGGAGGGAAGAGATGCGCGAGGAGGTCGATGCCAGATTGGATGCGCTGATGCGGGATTCGATTAGTGTGCTGACGTTGCAGATGGTGGGGGTTTATGATGTTGGGACTGGCGGTGGGGAAAGGGGTGAGGGAGGGAAGGAGGGAGTGGACGGGTTGCCTGTTAGGTTTAGTAGGCGGAGATGAAATAGTACGAATGGACTGATCGCGGTGTTGCTGTCACTGCTGGGCAGCTTTTATTTTATTTTAAATCCCCTTTCAAGTAGATGACAGATAGGGAGTTCCCACTGCCGTGGAGCAAACAGAGCAAAAACTTCCCTCAAGCGTATCCTTCCGTTCCCGCCACTTTGATCCTCCCCGTGAACTCCGGATTCACCAAAGGGTTATGCAGCTCCGCCACTGTACTCATACACGCCGCGGCCGGATCCCCGGACCCAGTCAAACTGCCCAGCCAGTACTCATTGCCAGGGAACGCATTCCCATCCCACGCATAACTCAGGACCAGAAGCCCGCCGTCCTGCAACTTCTCCGCCGGATCGCGCCTGCTGAAAATGACCCGAATGCCCTTGCGAGCCGCAACATCTCTCACCTCGTCCTGCATTCGCCCAGAAACATCGCTGATATAAGCAAACTCCACCGTTCCTACGTGTGGCAGATCCAGAGCACCGAGGGCTTCGCCCCACGTCGAAATGTACCATTCGCGCTGCTCGTACGTGTGTTGCCACACTCCTAGACCTAGCCCTACGACATACGCCCAAGCCTTCTTGCCTGCTTCTGCGGCGCGCGAGTTGGCTTCGAGGAGGAACATCTCGGCTGTTATGCGGCAGCGGGCTTTGTACATGAGGGTGTCGAATTCCAGGGTTGGGTCGCGAGGGGCGCCAAGGAATGTTTGGATCATGGCGCTGACGGCTGGATCTTGGAGTGTTTGAGTCTCTTCTGGTTGCTTAGTGGAAAGAGCGTTTGGAGGTAGGATGTGCACGGAGTCCATGCGATCCTCGCGCTCGAAGCGAGCGCCTACGAGTCCCACGATGATGCCTCGAGATTCACAGGAACCTTCTGGTGCTGGACGAGCGCGGTTGTATCGACCGCCGGTGTTGATGAAATGAGAAGGGCCGCTGACGCCGAGCAAAGACGAGAGCATGATTTCATCGTAGCTTAGGTAGTTTTCCAGGGTGAGGTGTGTGTTGAGGTGTTGGAAGTCTGTGCCATTGCGGTCCCATTCTTGGGTGGCATCAGAATCCAGTGATGTGCCGTCGCGGAGGAGAGTGTAGTCGCTAGATCCCAGAAAAGCGAGCGGTCGGGCGTGGATGAAGCGCGCTGTGAGTTGTTGCCAGGATATATTGGCGTAGAGGCTGCGTTCGTGGATCGAGCCGTGGACGCGTTTGTGGGCGAGAAAGGAGGTCAGTAGACTCGAGTAGCGAGGATGAACGAGGATGTGGGTTGCTTTCGCGTCGGCTGCAATTGTTGCGGGTGGGAAGTTGATGATGCTGTTGGTGGTCGTTGGGGGTTTGATGACCAGGCTGTCTAGATGTAAGAACGGAGGAAGGTCCTTGGGAGTAGGCATGATGTGGAATGAATTTAGTTGTTAGTATGATGAATAGAATTTCCAGTGGTGGTGAGACGATCTCGATTCTCGAGAGGCAGTGTTATAGGTTGAGTCACTGTACTTCGTTGCCTGAAACAGCACTGTACGTGTGGAGTCATGCACTCAGCCTCACATGGCTGCCTGGCTTGTGGGGCGTAAACAGAATCCTAATTGATATCTCATTGGCGCGACTAAAACTCTCCAAAGTAGAGTGTATCGTCGATGCTTGTCAGTCTCGAGTCGGACGTGTCCCATGGCAAGATTGATGTGGTGGTACCATCGGCGATATAGTAGTAAAGCGACTGATCAACCAGTGAGAGACTCGAATCGGCAGCAGTGTATCTCTGTCTCGGTAGATTGTTCACGTGATGGTATCATCGGTGTCGGGGTGTTGAAACGGCTTGTAGGCCAGTGAGAGATACATGACTTACTAAAGGGAAAGATGAAGTCAAGTGAAGTGAAGTGAAGGGTTCTGGTGAGCAAACGCTTCTCCACGACTCCAAAATTTAGAGTTTCGGCTAGTGACGCACTAACAAAGGGCCCACTGCTGTCGTGCGAGCAAGCCGAGCGTCTCTATCAGTTTTTCATCCACCACCTACCCTGCGAAACCAAAGACCCCGCGCGTGCAGCGACCTGCAAACATCCTCCATAGTCGTCTCTGACAATCCCTAATGATATATCCACACCATCCAATATCCCTCGCCCTCAATCGCCTCCCCTAAAGATGGTCTCCCTCGCCGCCGCCGCTCCACCAGGCGCCATGGGACCGCCGCCTACGCCCAAATCCATGCCTCCAAGACCCACCATGAGCCTCAAACGCTCATATTCCGACACCGACGATGAAGTTAGTCTGCACACCACAAAGAGACTCAAAGTCGCTTTCAGTCCCAATGTCGACATTAAAATCCTGGACGATAGCAGCTGGAACGAGAAGAGCTTCGAGCTCGTCAAAGAGGAGGTTCGTGTTGGCATCGAGAGACATGCCGACTTGAAGCACGATGTGCAATACACCAAGCTCGTGGCACTGCTCAGCCAGGACGCTTTTGACAATGAAGCTGCGAGCGACAAGCTATTGAGAAAATACCTTCTGGCCCTGGAAGCGCGCGTCAACTCCCTCGGCGAGTGCGGGAAACTCGTCATTGCAGCGCTAGACATGGCATGGCTCGGCCGCGACGAAGTGTTTGTCGGTCTTTACGTACGCTTCTTGGTCTCCCTCGCCAGTGCTCAGAGCAAATACATCCCCGCCATTCTGGAAAGGCTGGTGTCACAGTTCGCGAAGCTGCCCGCCTCACTAGGCCGCCTGCCTGGCGAGGAAGGCGTATCAAGGCCACAGATGTTTGTCCGCCTACACCTGGCTGTTAAAACACTGCTGAGACAAGTCCCGTCGGCGAGTGGTGTCTTGGCTAAGACATTGAAGGTGGACTTCCCGAACGACCTCGCTACGACCAGATCATACATCCAGTACCAAAACCAAATACTCAGACTGGCCGAGTACGCAAAAGAATTGAAGTCCGAGGTCTTGGCATTAATCATGCAAAGGCTTGTCGGTGTCGATGTACAAATTCAACAGGACCTGGAAGATCTGGCGGAAGAGTCGGAAGAGCGTTTACTCCAACGGCCTAGCTCAAAGGACGGCGATAACGATGTTGACGACTCTGACGACAGCGACTCCGACTCATCCTCGGAAGAGACTACCACCGAAGACGAGCAGCGTCTGAAAGAGCTGAGATTAAAGGTCGCGAAAATGGACGGTACCCTGGATCTTTTATTCGAGTATTACGCCCCACTTGTCCAGGACGGCTCTGATCCGGAGTACAACGACGCTTACCAGCAAATGCTGTCACACTTCACCACATTCATTCTTCCCAACAGAACAAGACACGCTCAGTTCTTGCTGTTCCATTTTGCTCAGACATCCGAGGAGCACACCACATTATTCACCCGACGATGCGGCGAGCTGGCATTTGTCAACGGGATGCCCGCACAACGCATTACAGCCATCGCATACCTGGCAAGCTTCATCGCCCGAGCATCACACATCTCCAGTCATTCTGTGCGCGACGTCGTCTCCGCACTCAGTGAATACCTCGATGCCATTCGCAAACGCGCCGAACCCGATTGCCGCGGTCCAGACAGGCGCTCGTACGCCATCTACTATGCCGTCGCCCAAGCCCTCCTTTACATCTTTTGCTTCAGGTGGCGCGATCTTGTGATTGGTTCCGCCAACCCCGAGCTCGACGGCGGCGACTACAGCGCGGATGACATTCTCGCCGAGCACCGCGATCTCGCCTGGCTTCCCGGTCTCAAGGAGACCCTTTCCCGCAACATCTTCTCCCGCCTCAACCCGCTCAAAGTCTGCTCGCCTGCCATCGTTGCCGAGTTCGCAAACATCGCCCGTCACGTCCGCCTTGTCGAGGTGCTATCTCTACTCGAAAGCAACAAGCGCCTCCGCCTAGGACAGACTTCCGGATACTACGGCACTGGTGGCCGTCACTCTATTGATATCGGACGTCGAGAGACTGCATGGGACCGCAAGACCGGCGAGGCACATCATCAGCTCGAGGCATACTTCCCCTTCGACCCTTACCACTTGCCAAAGAGCAAGCGTTGGGTCGAGGGCGACTACAACGAGTGGCAACTGCCTAAGGGCATGAGAGACGACGACGAAGAAGAAGAAGACGATGATGACGACAGCGAAGATGATAGCGACAGCGATGACGACAGCGACGCCTCTGTGTTGGAGCACATCGAGGCAAACGCCGCTTTCGTTGACAATGCTTCGACGAGCAGCTAGGTGCGCTCTACGTTGTTGTCCGTTTTGGGAGTTTTCCATCGCTTGGCTCGATTTCAGCCAAATGCTTCGTTCAGCGCATGAAAATTGTTCCAGCGCAAGGTTCTTGGTTTTCCATTCGATTTTGGGTTTATCGATTAGCGAGGCGCTTTTTCTGGGTTTGGGCAAAAAGAAAAAAGACCATGGGTATTGAATTGGCGTTTTGATGAATGTGTACAGCGCAGCGCATGAGCGATTCTTTGATTGGCTGTAGTATACCCAAAAGTAGCAAGCTGGATGGCTGGAAATAGTTGAAAAGTATTCAATGTGTTTGCTTGAGAATGATTTTGTTTGTATTGAACGCATATTCCATGACATGCTATCTCACTGTCTTGTCACTTTTTTGCAGTATAAGAGTCGCTGATACCACCGTCTTTGAATGTCTCCCTCTCGACTGCGTATACACGTTCGGCTTTGACAACTCTTCGGTTCATGCTAAAGTTTGTTGACACTCACATTGTGGTGGTCTCAGCGACTTTCGTAGATCGAGACCATTACTTTGCCGGTGAGATGCCCACAGAAACTCGAGGACTAATTCAATGTGCCACTGAACCGGGCTATCGTATGCGGTGGTATCAGCAGCTCCAGTATATCACGATCATGCCGCCACCAATGAGAAACGGTGTTCAACAAACCTTGGCATATTCGGAGGCATGAAGTTCACATTCACACTTGCCGCACATGCCAACTACAACATCACTTCCAAAATCGCTCCTTCACGATCAGGATAACGACAGCACCAACCTCAGCAACAGCGATTGCAGAGATCTAGTGCAATCTCCATACTGCTATCAGACAACCTCACGTACATCCACCTCGATATACCGCTGAGAGAGAATTCTCTCGTGACCACCATGTCTTCGCTCCTGCGCTCATCCATGGATGCTCCGCCTCCACGACCACGCCCACAACCAATCTCAGACTCCGACGAGAGCTCATCAGACTCCAGCGCAGCCAGCGTCGACACGGTTCGAGGAGTGCAACCAGGCCCAGGCCACTGGACAAACTACTTCAACCAGGAATTAAACCTAGAAAAGAAACTCGACGACAAAACAACCGCCCACTACCACGCCTACATCACGCCACCCTCAAACCCAGCCAAAGATCCCCTCTTTGTCTGCCATCACGGCGCCGGCTCCTCCGCCCTATCCTTCGCCCTCTTCGCCCGCCACATCCGCTCCCTCCTCCCAGACGCAGGAATCCTCTCCCTCTCCGCCCGCGGCCATGGCTCCTCAATCATCACCGAAAAACCAAAACCTCACGAAGCGCCTGCAGACTACTCCCTCGAAACCCTCACAAACGATGCCCTCGCCATCCTCCTCGCCACCCAAGCGCACTTCGACTGGCCCAAACTGCCTCCCTTGGTCCTCATCGGCCACTCCCTCGGTGGTGCCGTAGTTACAAACCTCGCGACTCTCCATGGATCCCTCCTCGCGCCAACTTTGATCGGCTACGCTGTTCTGGATGTCGTCGAAGGCTCCGCGCTCGAGGCGCTGGCTCACATGAAAACGTACCTCGCCCAGCGGCCCTCCCTCTTCGACTCCCCCGCCTCAGCCATAGACTGGCACATCCGCACCCGCACGCTTCGCAACGCCGCCAGTGCCCGCGTGTCAGTCCCCAGCCTCCTACTCCCCGCCCCAACTTCCACAACCCGCTATATCTGGCGCACAAACCTAGCCGCCACTTCCCCTTGGTGGGAGTCCTGGTTCTCCGGCATGAGCGCGCGGTTCCTGGGAGGTCGGGGCGCGAAGCTGCTTGTTCTGGCCGGCGCAGATAGGTTGGACAAGGAGTTGATGATCGGGCAGATGCAGGGCAAATTCCAACTCGAGGTTGTCCCTGATGCTGGGCATTTCTTGCAGGAGGATGTTCCGGAGAAGCTGGCGGGGATTGCGGTGGAGTTTTACAAGAGGAACGACCGGGGCTCGTTGGTGCTGCCGATGAAAGTCTCGGAGATGCTTGCTAAGGGGATGAAGGTTTGAGGTGGATGTATTTATGTGTGTATGCAATGAAGAAATGATGAGAGATGACCCGAATTGGTTTGGGAGATGAATTATCCATTACTTGCTTACTATCATGGTCTTGTAAGAGACTCAGACGCAGGTGTCGTTTGGGTGTACGACAGTCGCTGATACTACCGCCCACGAATACGTAGACCAGTGAGATACTAAGATTACTTCGTCAGTGTCTCGCAGGGATTGAGGAGTATTTCGATGTAGTAGACCTGTTATTGTCATCATCACTAAAGAGCGGATGTAGAGAGCGGAACACGAGAGTATGTAACACGGTCAGGTAGCACGCATAATGGCTACCTATACGATGCTATCAAACGTCAGAAATCGAACTTCATAATTCTGTCTCGCTAAGTGGACTCTTCTGGTTCAGTAAGGGAAGCGTGATGGTACATATCACCGCATTCAAACCACTCAAGCATCGCCACACATGTTCCGCGAAACAATCAGAAATCACAATGAAAATAAAACAAAACAAAACCAAGTCTTGCCCATCACACCATCCCACCATCCTTCCATTTCACCATCACCACCACAGCCGCCCCAAAGTCGCTCTCCAGCGAAGAAAATCCAATCAAGGCCACTGACCACGAGGGATCTGTCTTTCGTGCCAGCCATCCCTCCCGACAAGTCGACTAAGCGGATCCTCCCAACAAATATCCGGATCCACATGCCGCACCCAAAACGGATCCTCAACCACCCTGGCCTGGTCGCTCAGCCTCTGCGCCCTAGCAATCACGAGTCCAAACGAGAAAGAGCTCCGCACAAAGCCGGCAAAGGCGCTGCTGCGCGCCAGGACTTGGTAGTCGACAAGCGCCTGTTGGTCCCACGTCAAAGCGTGCAATTCCTCGAGGGCTGGTGGGGGCAGGAGGGCGAGTTTCGTGGTCACTGTCAATGGGGGATGGTGTGCTGCTGCTTTGGCCGCGAATCGTTCGAGCTCGCTCGTGTTCCCCGATGCGACGTACATGACTTGGAGCGTGTGGGCCAGGGCGTGGGAGATGTAGGCGTCTGTTTGCGAGGAGAAGTTGCTGTTGGGGGCGTCTTCGCCGATCCAGCCGGCTGCGAGGGCGTCGGCTTCGGTTCGGAGGTGGGAGCCGTGGAAGGCTTTCCGAGGGACTGCGTCGCGGGGGTCCAGGTGGATGCTTGGGTAGGCGAGGGCGAGGCTTTGCACTGTGAGGGCTGCGAGGCGGCGGATGGAGGGGTTGAAGCGCAGGAGTTGGGGGAAAGAGCGGCGGAAGGAGGGCGGGAGGGAGCGTGTGTCGACTTCCCAGAGGCCGCATCCGACGTTGACGATGGTGAGGGAGGTGGAGTCGGAGGGGTTGTCGGAGAGTTTTTGGGCGGCGAGCCAGTCGTCCAGATGTTTCAGGGAGGCTGTGCGGGTTTTTTTGGGGTCCTGGTCGAGGCGGCGGGTTTGGAAGTGGTAGCCGCCTATAGCGTCCCCGAGCGGCTTGTCTGGGTCGGGCTTGTAAATCTTCATCTGCGGACAAGCCGAGGACATGGCGGAGAGGAACCATGCTTCGTCGAAGAAGTGGTCGAAAGGCACGCGGCCGCCGTGGAGGTTGACGATGTCTGTTTGGCTGCGGCTGGCCATACCAGGGAGCATGATTGAAGCGCCGGCTTCAATGGCTTGGAAGAGGAAATCGAGGATGTTGATGCGCACATTGCCATAACCGCCGTTGGCATTGTCGAGGTTCAAGACCAGATTGGGTCGCCATTCGGTGGTGTTGCAGTACCTCTCGATGGCGGATGGGTTGAAGTCGTCAATGAGACGTACATCAAGCCAGTCGGCAACGAAGTCGGTCGAGTTTGGACGTGCATGTGCGGCACGACTGGGCGGCGCGTATGCGGTGTGATGTTGCCATGATACGTACCACAGAGATATCAAGATGGTCAGGAAGACAGCCCCATACACTGACGTGTGTTGCTTCTGGATAGACATGGGCAACTGCATCGTGTCAAGATCTTCGATGAAGTCGCTGCTTGATGTTTGAGATCGTCGAAGTCGTTAAAATTCATGTGCATCCCTTGCTTCACGTCTTGACATTCCAAACTCGGAATGAGAAAATACTTCTTCATTGGCAGTCCCTCGCGGGAAAGCGATCCTTGGTTATGGTATCATCGGCTTTAGAAGGGGTTCTTTGGTTTTTGCTTGTACGACATCACTTCTCGGGTGTAATTCCCTCGTTGGAAGAGGCTGTCTTTTAGTAGTATCAGTGGCTTCCATATAACGAAAGGAACTTTGTACCAGTAAGATACTAACAACTTCTGTGAAACAAATATCAGTATTTCAAAGGATCGAACTGTCTCATAATCGGTAGTATCATCAGCTTGGGTATGCCATAATCATGCTGGTACCAGTGAGATTGCCTATTCAACAACCCTCAGCATATACAAAAGTCCAATGAGTGAAACGTGCCACCTGGCTTTCCACTTATCCACGCTCAATCATGCCCATGGTGTCCCAATGGGCTTCTCTTTGTCTGCCGTGTGGTCGGCGCACCAGGCGTGACGCTGACCGAGCTAGGAAGTGGTGGATTCGATGGCTCCGCTGCCAAACTCGAGGCGTTGTCAACATCCATCGACAGCCGATGCTGATCGTTGTTACCGGGGAGTTGATCGGATCCGTATTTCTTTTGCATGTTCTCCGATGTCAAAGAATGGCTCATCTGATCTTCGCCGTCCTTGTCGATCGCAACAGAGCTTTCGACACGACCAAGCTGGTTTCTTGGACTCTCTGCGGATTGTATGAGCATGTCGTCGCGAAGGGACATTGCCTTCTCTTCGGCGGTTTGTTTGCGCATGGCCACAACATCGGCCGTTTCGGAGGAACGCTCCAGAGCATTCCGCTGAGTATATTCCAAACGATCCAGTTCACTGATGAGGTGATCTTGCGGAGACTCGACGGAGCTTACGCTAGTCTCGAAGCTAGCAGGCGCGCGGGATGTGTTTTGTCTGAGCAGTTTGCTGCTGTCCCTCATAAGCTCCTCTCGCATTCGGCGTCCCTCGATAGCCCACTTGACAATCATCCTTTCAAGGTTGGGCTTCTTGACTGGTTTGCTGAGGTAGTCCAGCACTGGCATAGCTGTCAGTATGCGGTATGCGGTAGATGGTAGGAAGGTATGGGATAATGGTGGATACTCACTGCCCGCCATTTGACATTTCTCGCGATCGCCTTGAATGGCTGAGGCTGTCATGGCCACGATTGGCGTGCCCTGGATTATTGGGTTACTCCTGAACTCCTTTGCGTTGCGTATATAGTGAGTTGAAGCGTAGCCATCCATCACCGGCATCTGTAATGTTAAGTCAGTTGAATGATGCCAAAAAAAAACTTATGTTATTGACAACGAAGGTTTCTAGCCTGGTGTTGAAAAAGGGACATCATGGATATGGCTAGAAGGTTGCTGATTGGGGGCACTCCATAATGTGTGGGAGAGAGAGAAGCATACTGTAAGAGTGTTAGCAAACGTTCCATACAATTTCTCACATCCTCCGAGGATATCTTACCCTGCACATCCATCAGGATAACATCAGGCGGTGGTTGATCTTGAGATGGACTCTTCAGGTAATCAATCGCCTCCTGCCCGTTCCAAACCGCCCTGACGGGGAAGCCCAGCTTCTTAATCGTCTTAAGAGCAATCTGTTGGTTGATAGGATTATCCTCGACGACCAGCACATTGACGAATTTCCGCTCGGCAGGAGTCAAATCGGTAGCGAAGTGTTCCGCTGAGAGAGAGACTCCGGAGGAACCGATGGCCGAGGGATCGCTATTAGGCAGCGTTTTTCGAACGTGTGTAGGCGTGTGAGTGCCGCTTTCTGACGAAGTTCTTGAAACAGACAAGTCGGATGCCAGCCTTTCTGGGATTGCATCTAAGCCAACGAGTGGTGGGCCGCTTCCTCCACTCTGGTAGGGGGCTTTCGAGAAGGGAATCGTGAAAGACGCGGATGTGCCTATGCCGAGAGTTGATTGAAGTGAGATCCTGCCATGCATCAGCTCGACCAGATTCTTGCTGATGGTGAGACCTAGTCCAGTGCCTCCGAAGCGACGGGCGGTCGAACTGTCGGCCTGCGAGAACGGCTTGAACAGCCTGCGACGCACTTCCTCCTCGATTCCGATGCCAGTATCTTGTACGATGAAAGTGACCTCCAGCATCTCGTCGGTCTCTTTTTCTACTCTCATGCTGATGGTGACTGATCCCTCCGAAGTGAACTTGATGCTGTTGGTGAGGAGGTTGGTGATGACCTGTCTCAGGCGCCCAGGATCACCCATAACCTTCCAGTTTTTGATCTCCGGTATGTCGTCAATGTAAGTGAGGCCCTTCCTCTCGGCTGCGAAAGAGAGCATCCGATTGACGTCGTTGATGACCACTGACAAGTCGAATTGTACCTCTTCGATATCCAAACGGCCGCTTTCCACCTTCGATAAATCGAGGATGTCGTTGATTACGGTCAGAAGCCCGTTCGCACTTCTTTGGATGTTTTCTGCGCATTCGCGTTGGTCTTTGGTGAGTGTGCCAATGTCGTCATCGAGAAGAAGATCCGACATCCCTGCTTGTGTCAGTAATGTTCCAATGCGGCCGTTGAGAGTGATAAAGAAAAGTTTTCGAAAAAAGACATACCGATGACTCCAGCAATGGGTGTCCGGATCTCGTGGCTCATGTTTGCAAGGAATTGTGACTTCATGCGACTGGCCTCTTTCTGTATAGGATGTTAGCTTGATTGCAGCGATAGAGAGAGGAGAGGAGGGGGGGTTCACTTACAGCAGCAACGCTTTGCGCCAGCAGATTGGCGTTCTCCTGGTTGCGTCGCTGCAGATCGCGGGCAGCATGTTTTATTGGGGTAACATCCATTGAAATTCCAACGACACCATCGATGAACTCCTCTCCTTCAATACCCCCCGCGCGGTTCTGTCGTATCAGCGGCGTCAATCCAGTTCTGAACCATCGACCCGTCGAAGAGACCTCCACTTCAATTATTTCTTCTTTGGACTTGCCAGTGAGAATGGCTTCGAGGGGTTTGCGGTATCTCTGCAGTTCGTTGTCTCGGCCCTGTTCTCTGAAAATGTCCCAAATGCTGACACCAAGGAAATCCTTCTTCTCCCGCTGAACCTGATGTGGGCCTGCCTCGTACATGTGACGGCCTTCGAAGAGACTGAGGTTGCGGTCCATATCCACAGCCCACAGTGTGATGCGAGCATGTTCGATGACACGCTCAAGCTGCGCACGTGTTTGTTTTGCCTCTTCGCGGGTGAGCACTAGGTCATGGATATCTGTACAAGTACCAAACCATTTCAAGATGGTGCCGTTTGCATCTCTCATTGGCACGGCTCGTCCCAGCATCCAGCGATAGTCGCCTGTAACGCTTCGAGCGCGGTACTCGGTCAGATATTCATCTCCAGTGGCAAGGCTGTGAGCGAACTTCGGCGCCGCTACCTTTAGATCATCAGGGTGGAAACCCCGCATCCAACCTGTCGAACCGTTTAGCGCTGCGATCTTTAGATCATCTAGAAGAAAAACTTTTCAACTTACCATCGCCCGCACTAGCCTCTACACTGAGCCCAGTGTAATCGTACCATCGTTTGGAGTAGTAGTCGTGCTCGCCAGTCGGTGTCGTCCGCCAGATCATCTGCGGAATCATATTCGTGATGTCTTCAAACTGTCTCTCATTGCGCTCCTTCTGCTCGTTCAATGTGTTCTGCCAACTGGTAACATCGTGGAAGATCACGAGACCGCCGATGAACACCCCCTTGTCGTCAAGCATAGGCTCGCCCTCGACATCGAAGAGGAGCCGCGAGCCGTCCTTTGCGGAGTACATACCGACTCTATAGGCTTCGAATCGCTTCTGTTCCCGCATCAGGCGCATGATGGGGATGTCGTTCAAAGGGATTTGTTCGACAAAGTCTTCGCGAAAAAGTCGGTAGCGACTCAAGAACTCCGCGGCGGATTCGTTAGTGTCCAGGACTGCATCGGCGTATGGGAAGATGAGCCTGACCGCCGCTTTATTCGGCACACCAAAGCTCTGGTCTTTCCACATGGCTGCGTTCTGGTTAGCACTTGCAACGATATAAAATGGATGGGATGCGCGAAAAGAGACATAAGGTCTTCTCAGCAGTTCGCTATCATGTTGTGGCGTTGGCTGTAGCTGGTGTTTGCACGTAAGAAGCCGCAGATGCTCAAAGCATGCTGACGGGCAATCGAGTCTCTCGGCGGCTCACTTTCCAATATCATACGCCAATGCCGCTGATGTTTGCGCGCAGTGACGTGCTGAAGCCCGGGACATGATGATTAGAGTTGAAAGAGAAAGATCTGCTTACCATATGCTGGGAAATTCATGCTATTCAAGATAGCATCCTTCAGGCGATTGCTCTTGGTGAAAATCGATGGTTTGGCCGCCGCCGCGGATCTGTCGGGTGGGCCTCGAGGAGGGAATGTGATAGGCGAAGGCATATTCGGTGTGCCAGCAGGGGAGGACCTACTGCGATACCCTCTACCGTGAGGATCTGACGCGCTTGACTCGGAGGCTGAGCTCACAGTGGACGGGAATCCCGAATTCATCGGCGCGTTACGGCGTGACACCAGTCGACTCGTCGTCTTGGAGAGTTCTGTCGTGCTTCCCGAGTGGCTCATGGTCCCGGAGAAAGAGCTACCTTTTTTCTCCTCAACTTCGGCTGCAGCAGTGAAGGTGAGAGTGAAATATTGTTCGTCTTCAGTAGCCCATACAGATATGATCATCTTCGATTGCATGTGAGAGTTCGCGTGTAGTTGCTGTTCGGAGACCAACTCCGAAGGCGGCTTTGGAAGGCCTGTGAGCGGGTCGCGGATTGTCGAGAAGACAATGTCTACGGCGGCGTCGTGTACCTCCGTGGTCTTTTTGGGAGCTCCAGATTGGCTGTGTTTGGACGAAGCAACCGAGGTAGATCGCTTGCGTGTGTCCATAGGTGTGACCGAACCAGTTGAACCGCCATCTTCTTCTTCCTGCGCGACGTCTCCGCAGTATTTCCTGTATGCCTTTTGCGCTTTCGCTGCGTCGTCGACTACGCTCTGCAGTATGTCCTCCCATGAGACGAAAACGGCGTTTCCTCCTTGCAACAAATCAATTCCGAGTTCTCCAAGCGTCTTTCCCTGCAGAATATCCGCGGTACTTTCAGCGTCCAGCTCTTCTGGCTGTGGTTCGTTCTTGTCTTCCTCCTCCTCTTCTGCCCCGTCGAGATCTATGCCCAGAAGCCTCCCAATGGCCTCATTGGCGAGAACAATATGCTTCGTTGAGGACAGGACCATGACTGGCATAGGCAGGTACTGCAGAGCGGTGAATGCCAAGCTAGCTTGAGATTCCGGCGGCGGCATGCGAATAGAAAGCGAGGCCCTCCGCCTTCGTTGTGTGCCATCCGTCCCTTCTTCTGTGGATCCGTCTACGCTTCCATCGGATGTAAAGTAGTCGACGGCCTCGCCGGTGGAGCGGCGGTCCTCGGCACGCGTGTTTTCACTGAGGTGAGTCTCATATCGTACACCTTGAGTCTCGAAGGAGACGTGCGGTTTAGACATGGGCTACTGTGGTGTAGGGTCGCGAACCCTTTAAATAGCACGGATCGGCCTCGTGGTTCGTGGTGCAGGCAGCATGCATGTGTCCAGTCCCTGTAACAGCGTGCAACTATGGCGCAAGTTGACGTCGAGGTTCCGAGTGTGGTGTTGTGTAGGCGCAAACGGGCGCAGAGGAGAATGTGCTATAGCCAGTAAAAGCTACAAGACGCGCGTGCAGATTGTTGTATCGGTGTATTCCGGAGTGCAGTAGGTACTGCCGAACGGGAATTGTTGAAGACGGAAGGACTACTGCGGGCACTGTACCAGTCAGTCCGTAGGTAACAGAGCCGACGGGCCAGGCCATCCGACTTGTTTTTAAGGTTTCATGCTAGAACCGCCTTGGGTCAACGAGAATCGGAATGACGTCGTTTTGTGGGTACTCGACGATTGTAAGTGAACATTGGTCGTGTGTTGGAATTGACAGGTGTTTGTACAGAATTCCAAAGACCCATACCAAAAACACCATCTCTCCATTAAACTTCGAGGAGCCCTACCACAGTAATCCATGTACCATGTCGTCGCGAATCAGTTGGGCGTCGATCATCAGGGCTCTCCACAAAACGTGGCCGGCCCGTGCCATGTGCTTCCAGAAGCCCGGAGCACCCGAAAATCGGGACTAGACCAGGCGAGACCGAGAAGACTTCCAGACGAAATACGGAACTCCCCCAAAACAACAAAACAGCAATATCACGACCATGGTTGACTTCCGCGTGGAAGCCCTCGCCTATCCAGGCGTCGTATCTCTCGTCTCATTTCTGGCCTTCACTTCGCAATGGCTATTTGTTTACATCGAACCCGGTCCTTTGCGGAAAGGAGAAACCTATATCTTCAACATACTGGTGGCAGCACTCCTCATTTGCTACACCCGTACTTGCTACACAGACCCTGGAAGGATCCCTCATGACTGGCACGAGAACATCACGACCAAAGATGAATGTGCACGCCTGGCAGCAGAGGTTTCCTCGAGACAGCGGTACTGTAGGAAATGTGAGATGCCCAAACCGCCACGTGCTCATCACTGCAAGACCTGCAAACGGTAGGTCTGGAACGGACCGGGGAGTCTTCAGCAGGGCAATATCTGACAACAGATCAGTTGCATCATGAAAATGGACCATCATTGCGTCTGGACAGGTAGGTTTCCATGGTCAAATTTACACTCTAGCAAGAACGGTAGGTAACACCTTTCAGCGAACTGCATCTCTCATATCACCCTCCCACATTTCCTGCGATTCCTCTCGTACGCCGTCGCCGCCATGATCTACCTTCAGTACTTCCTGTTCATCCGCTGCGCTATGCTTTGGCAGAACCGCAACCTTCCAAGTGTAAGCATGCCCATCCGATTACCGCCACGTGCCATCTACTCACAACCTACCAGTATCTTGGACCGAGTGCACTTCAACTCTCCCATTTGTTTGTACTTGTTGTGGTCAATTCGCTTGTTTTGTTCGGCTTGATCTTACTGCTTGGCCGTTCAGTTTGGGGCCTTGCACTCAACATGACCACGATCGAGAGCTGGGAAGTCGAACGTCACCACGCCCTACTTCGCCGTGCGCGTGTTCTCGGTGGCCAACTGGATGGCCCTGACGGCACCAAAGTCCGCATTGAACACCAAGAATTCCCCTGGGATGTCGGCATCTGGTCCAACATCCGTCAAGCAATGGGTACATGGAATATCCTCGCTTGGGGATGGCCTTTCGCCAGCAGTCCCTCTGTCGAGAGTGGCCTAATTTACGAACACAATGAGATTGACGGTAAGTCCCTCTCAGCTCATCTAACAATTGTCATACTGACGACCTTCAGACCCTTCCAAGCCATGGCCTCCACCCGATCCAGACAGGGTGTACAGAGCTCCACGCGCACCGCCATCGGGCGACGGCTTCACCCAATCAATGGATATTGACGAGTTCCGCAAACGACAGGAAGCCGATCTCCAACGTCGCCAACAGAATGACCACGTCGTCCGCAGAAGACCCTTTCACGAACGCTACGCCCATCTCGCCCAAACCAACCAAACAGAAAATTACTACGACCACGACGACGATGACGCGTTAACATCAGGCAGCGAAGCAGACAAGGAGATCCAATCTCCAGAGACTGCAGGCCAGCAATCGGCAGCAGATGAAGGCGAAGAAGCGTGAGTCTGAACGAGAAGTGCTACTCAGAGCAATCCAACTAATCATTCATACAGATGGCGAAACAAAGAAGGCGAACGTCTGGCGGACTTCGGTCTGGACGAGGATGCCGAGTTCTACGACGAAGACAACCTGCCACTGTCGGAAATAATGCGTCGACGTCAAGCGCATTAAGGTCGCAAGAGTAGAGCTAAAACGACTTGGCCGAGATGCGGAGACGAGCTGTGTCCGGCATCGGATGTTCGGCTATCTGACAGCTCTCACGGGTATATATATAAACGACAGATCAAGTTAACTGAATGTCCCACTGTTCAGGCTTGAGCTATACAACCTCGAGAGAGTAACTCCACACCCACTCAAAATCCGAAACGTCACATACATTTAAACCCCCAAAGCTACATCGTCTTTCCACTCGTCACCATCAGCAATACCTCACTCCAGATCAAACCACAGCTCACAAACACCAAGCCAAATTTTAGAAAATGTCTTCCACAGAGAAACCAGACCACTGGTCCGCCACCAAATACGCCGCAGCCGCAAACTTCGTCCCCCTCCTAACCACAAAAGTCCTCCAATACCTCGACCCTCAACCCGGCGACAGAATCCTGGACATAGGCTGCGGCGACGGCCAACTAACGCAAACCATCGCCTCGAAAATCTCCTCTTCCAACGGCCACATCCTAGGCCTCGACGCCTCACCCTCCTTCATCGAAACCGCCCGTACCCAAAATGCACACCCCGAAATCTGCACCTACGAGCTGCAAGACTGCACTAATTTGTCGAACGTCCCGTCCCTGGAAATGGCATCCTTCGACAAAATCTTCAGCAACGCAGCCCTCCACTGGATCCTCCGTAATCCCCAAACCCGCAAACCCCTCTTCCAACAGCTCCACTCCCTCCTCAAACCCAACGGTGGCAAACTAGTCTTCGAAATGGGCGGCGCAGGCAACGTCGCCGAATTCCACACAGCTTTCACCGCCGCACTAACCACTCACGGCGGACTCTCTTTGGAAGAAGCGCGAGCCGCGAGTCCTTGGTTCTTCCCGAGTGAGACTTGGATGAGAGGTGTGCTGGAGGAAGCCTGTTTTGAGGTGGAGGTTTGCGAGAGCGAGTATAGGCCTACGAAGGCGACGGATGACGGAGGCTTGGAGGCTTGGGTTCGGTTGATGGGGGCGGCGTTTTTGGATGCTGTCCAAGGAGAGGAAAGGAAGGAAAAGGTTGTTAGGGCGGTTTGTGAGTGGGTTGAGGCAGCGGTGCTGAGGGAGGAGGATTGGAGCAGGTGGATTGGGTATGTGAGGTTGAGGGCTGTGGGGAGGAAGAGGTGATCTCTTATTGTGCTTGCTTTGGAGTTGGGTAGGGTTGGGTTGGGTTGGGTTGATTCGAGGTTCACATTCTTCCGTTCCTCTCTTACTAGAACAAGCCTCGTACATGTAGGAAACCGGATTGGCTGCCTTCGTACATCTCCATTTCGTTGCATGTCTTCCAAAGAGCGAGTCATCAACGATGTTTTCACAACCAAAGTATGACTTCTTATGTGATCAATTTGTATAGAGAAGAAGGCCAAAACGCTCCTATCATTCACTCCAAACCCCCGGGTATCAAAAACAAAAATGACAGAGCCACCCACGCCGACTTTTCTGACCTCCTCCGTCAGTCTCGCAATGATCACTTCCTCCTCACTATATCCTGATCACCACCCTTACACCCAACCCTCTAGCCTCTCTGATACAACAAGCCACGCACGTCCTACCAACCTTGCCCACAATCGCATTCTCCCCAACTTTAGCGCACCAAGCCCTTGCAAGAAGTTCGAGATCTACTTTGCCCCGACAGTCCAGTACGGCGACTTCCTCCTCCTCGTCCTCGCTGTCGTTCTCTGCCGCGATGTCTGGGAGGGAGAGGGCACGAGAGCGGGCTTCGTCTGCTCCTGCAGACAGGAGTGTTGCTACTGGCAGCGTCATGAAGCGATAAGAGGTATGAAGCGGGTGTGCAGGCGGTGGTGGCGTGTTGATGGTGTATGTAGTATTGAGGGTGATATCGTTGCTGTCTGAAGGAGGTGATGAAGAGTTGTCCGTAGCAACCGGGTAGCAGGGCTGGGAAGAGATGAAGTGGACGTCGTACGTCAACGGAACAGAGATGTGAGGAAGCTTGGGGTTGATGGGCGAGGAAAACGTGATGTGCGCAGTAGTCGTGAATGCATCTGATGATTCAGAGGCGGCGTCAGAAGTGGTGAAAGATAGCCCGAGGCTGGAGACTTCGTTGCCCATTACTGGTGGGCTGTCCGTGGGTAGTGTAAAGTCACCGGCTCGAAGGTGGTTCGAAGGTGTGTGGTGGAACGGATCGGAAGCTCTGGCTACCGCGCCGTGGACTTTGATTCTGGGCTGAGCAGTAGACGGGTAAGGGTAGTCGCCCACTTTGACGTCGACCCAGCCGGTTGGGCAATCGGATGGTGCACCAGGGCTCGAGATCCAGCCCATGCATTCGGTGGCTCCTGAGGATGCGGCCATGACCCTACCCACGCAAGAGCTCTTGGACCAGAATGTCTTCCCATCATACACGAAGCCGCCGTATAGATTCGCGCTGTCGCCTAACGCTTCGATAGCTTCCGGGCTATTCTCCAGTAGTGTGCTCATCAGGAAGTGGCTTGATGGCTCGCCTGGTAGAACCAGGCCTGCCAACCATGAGCGCGAGAGCCAGCCGCCAACGTTGAACCCGTCTGGTTCGTTTGCAGCACCTTGAAGCTGGATGCTTTGAGCTGTTGTCATCCGGCTCGAACCTGGTCGCTGTTGGTTGTGTTGAGAAATGGCACCAAAGTAGCTTGATCTGGTCCCGGGTACATTGTCTACGTCGAGAAGACGCGTGAGCGGAGTGGCGTACGTGCTTACCATGCTGACAGGTCTTTCGCCTTCAGCAGTAGCTTGGCCAGGTCGCAGTTGGGCCAACACACTGTCTGCGTGCGGCCAGCGCAGTGCTTCCGCGAATGTCATGAGTCCAGCTATCTGCTTGTCTTCGTTCATCGGTTGGAAGACCGGTCTCGCAGGAAGATCTTGAGGACCATCCTCCGATGTGAGGAAAGACACGGCGCTGAAGAAGCTGGTCCTCACATCTTTCTGTTCATCATCGAGACCGAGTGTAGCAGACACACGCAGGTTGCTCAGGAAAATCTCCGCCAGTAGTAGGTCCCATTGTACTTTTAGACTCCTTGGCTGGATAAGCGACACAGCCATCAAGTCCGCGTCGGCAGGACTTCTGGCTTGCAAGAGCTTCAGCCGCACCAGCAGCTCTGCAGCGAAGGTCACTTGCAATATGAAGACGTCTCTCTCGCTCAAGTCCTGTGGAGGCCAGCTACCACCAACAACATCGGTCTCCGTCCATAGTAGCTGCCCAATCCTTATGCGCCACTCGACCAGAGTGAAGTCGTGCCAAAGTCCTTTTATCTCCAGAATGTCCTGCAAGGCATCGATCTGGGTTTCCAAAGAGAATTCGGGTCCGTTCTCATCACGAGGGGTGTCAAGGTTTGGAACCAGCAGGCCGGTGAACAGGCTCTCGCCTAGTTCAGAGATGGTGCTTACAGCAGGTGTGACAATTGCCGCTTGATCACTGGTGATACTCCTGTAGATATCACCAGCATCTGTGAGACGATTGACGAGCTTTACAAGATCGAACTCGCGAAGTCCAAGCTCCTCCGGTTCCAAGGTCAAGAGAGGGCGTCTTTCGAAAGTCTCTGCTTCGTTGGGTGCCGCCAGACTGTCCGCGATTGGAAGTTGCAGAAAGTATTCGAAGCCTACTGTGCCAGGTTCCATGCCGTTGGCACTTCGCATACTTGGAACCTCCAGTATAGGGTCCCCGGCTCCGGTTCTCCTGCTGTTGATCTGGAGGTGGCTGGTGAAGGGTATCAATTCGCTTTCTTGTGATTCGTCCACACCCAGCGTGCACGAAGAGAATGTCTCGTGTTCCAATGGTTTGTGATCCGGCGAGTAGATTGGGTTCGATCTTGTGCTCCCTCCATGAAGTACAACCTGTGGTCTGTATTCCTGGTTGCCATTGAGAATGCTGAAGCAGGGCGCTCCTTCAAACATCACGAATAGTTCTTCCTCTGTGAGCGGTCGAGCAGGTTCGGTCACGGTAAAAGGCGGCACCGCCTGCGAATCAGAGGCATTTCGGGAGTCCGCTCGTACTTGTTGTTGGACGAAGAAATTGTCCGTAGCCTTCTTCTTTTCTTGCTCCTTCGGAGGTCCCAGGATTGAATTGAGCACGTTGTCGTTCAATGTATAAGAGCTGCTGGTGCGTGCATGCTTGCTCTTCTTTGTCTGGTTGATGCTTGTCAGCTGTATTCTGAATCCGCCACCCTGCTATTGGCTGCAGACTTACTGATTTAGTCCTTTGGGTGTTCATTCTTGTAAGGCCATTCTCGCTTTCCTCCTCCACCTTCTGTGGAGGTTTGTGCTTGAAGAAGTCTATCATCGTTCGCCGCCTCGAAGCTTTGGGTGAAGACGAGGCGCTGTCGTGCGCATCATTTTGCTCTGGAGGAATGTTCTCTTTGATCTCTTGCACAGACTGCCTGTTGCGCCTCATCATTGGTAGCCGAATAGGCGAGCCTTTCTTCCCACCCTCTTCATCGTCCACAGTGCTTGACCGTCGGAACCGCATTTTGCTGAAAGTTGAGTTAAGAATATGACTAGTATCAATACCGCCAACACAAACAAAATCCAGGGAGAAGGAAAATCGAAGGGTACAGACCGAAAGGAAGGAAGCCCCTCTCGTGGGTGGTAGTAGTAGTGCAGCAAACGTGTGAAATGGGCCAGATCAACGGCCACATCAGCCCAGAACCTGCATCAAATGAATGACACGGACTGGGAGTACCTACGCTTGGGTAAGAGAGCACGGCAGGCATCCTGCGGTGACGCCGCTCACCCAAGACAACCTACTGGATCGGGATGGCACCAGCGCACGCGGGCGAAAGCTGGCCGTCGCGGCCGTGTTTTGGGCAAGCGAGGCAAGCATGCATGCATACGCCACTGAGCGGCGATTTGCGGTGGCGGGAGGCATGTGCACCGGTACATGTAGCAGACGAGATTGGTTTATTAGGCCCCGACGCCCACGTTTGTTCCAGACCCTTTCACCGCGACACCATCGCGGGCGGTTGTGGCGCCGAGCGGGCCAACAGTGTGACAGGTGCGAGGCTTAACACCTTCCTTCTATTCGCGGGGAAAATGCAAGCCAAGTAAGACGTGGGCTCGTGACTTTCCTGGCCGAATTATTGTAACGATCGGACAAGAGACGCGAGATTGCCTTTTCCTTCTTGGGATGTGTTGATTCACGATGTTGTGGGAGGCGATGGGAGCAGTAGACTGAGTTTAGGTAGTGCAAGGGCGGATCGAGATATTCATTGCCATTGTAGCATATAGAGCGAGTCATCTTGTTCTAGCCGGCTAAGCTCCTCTGCATCTTCACTCGTAGCGAGGCTTGACAGTCGCCGAAGAACACTGGTAAGCCATATGCCTTTCTGTTCGCCGACAGCCTTGGCCTTGTCAGTCCATGCCCACAGCATAGGGTCGAGAAAGTCCACCTGAGGCCGCGGGTCAGCGTTCGAAGGAACAATGTTCCAACGCATGAGCTCGACCAAACACCACTGAAGCAGGTAGAGTACTGTTTCCTTGTCGCAGCCGTAGTCGAGCACGGCCTGTCGCAACAGCTGTTGATCGGGTTTGACTCCCAGGTTCCTCAAGAGTTTGATGACATCCAGCGACTGTTCTTCTACTGCTTGCGCGAACCCTTCACGGGCAACTTCAGCTACGATGCCGTCGAGTGGCGTGGAACACCCATCTGGGTACAGACTGAACACTTTGAGGAAGGACACCCTGTCGGATGTCCAAGGGCCCTGAACGGCCTTGGATGGCAGCTGAAATCGAGGCGACGGCTGAAGTGCTATCCAGATGTCTGCATATCGAGACTGCCACGAATGTTCACTCGAGGGTTGCGCCTCTTCAATCTCGAGGCCTCGTGTAGCACACTCATGATCGAGCCATTGGCGCAAGACATTCCAGGTCAAAAAGCGACTATTCAACATCCGGCTGGCACCTGCCAGCTCAGCTAGATTTGCGGAGTCCGGCTCACGTTGGAAGACTACAGGCGACAAGGCATCACACATCAACTCCCACTGGAGCCGTTTACCAGAAAGCTGAGCGGTGAGGTTCCAAGACGTGACAGGCAAGTCGAGGTTCCCGGACTGAACGAAGATTGCCTGGATCAACTCCGTGGGCAATAGCTCAAGTGCAGACAGGTCAAGCCGACGGCGCTTGGCGTCGCGAGCAAGATCGTCGCTCTTGGTGGAAAGCAGTGCGGCCGTTGCGGATGGACGTCGGTGAGTGAGCCGCCGACGTTTGCGTGTGTGCCACTTCTCGATGGATGCGCCACTGCGCTTGCCGCGAATGCGTATGGGCGTCAGATCAGAAATCATGTTGTGAAAATAGTTTTCTTCGAGGATAGATGAGCCTGTAACAATCATGTTAGCAGATGATTCGCAGAAGAAATCATGATTGCAATGCGTGATTGTGGGGGCATCCTCAGTGATCTTGGTTAGAATGGATCATACTCCGAAGAGTCAATTACTATCTAGTGCTGTTTTTTAATCATCGGATGGTGGGGGTGGTGAAGATGAGAAGAGAATTGCGAGTACGTACCAAGTGCGGAGGCAAAGCGCATGCAGACCGCTGACCATGAATGGATGATGGGGGTGTAAGAACTATACTAGGACGAATTAGCCGATGCGCTCATCAACCTTCTCTAAGTATTCATGCAGAGCAGAGGAGTGTGAAGTTCAGAATATGTAAGAATTGAATATCAGACTGGCCACGCCGTATGAGAAACAGGCGTGTAACTCCGGCAATGACCGTCAATCGCAAATTATATCATCTTAAGATAGGATGGAGGAGGGTGTTAGGTAGTGTCGACTTACCGATGGGAGTGTGAGCGCCTATGAAGGCATGTCGTGGTGATGTTCACATGGTGAAGTGCGTGCAGTTGAAAAGATGGTTCAGCAGTTGAAGATGAGACTTTGTAGGCAAAAGCGGGCGGACGCGCGGGAGTGCTGGCGCTTTGACGATTTGCTGGCCAGATCTGGTTTTCACGTGACGCCAAGGTCGCACTTTGAGATAATCCGGACGCCGACGCCCGCGAGAAATCACACAGACGTACGACGTAGCGGAAGCGAAGAAGTACTGCGACGACAACTACTAACCTCACCCACACAGCCCGGTACGGTTCCACCTCTTTGCGCCCGCGATCACCGAGACACCCTCCTAATTTGCGAAAAACAGACCCGACGACAAATCGACAAAATGGGCAGCGTTGAAGTTACGGCAAGCCAGTGGAGGCTCGTGGAGGTCGGCCGCGTTGTGCTGTTCGTTACCGGTCCCTACGCCGGCAAGCTCGCAGCCATCGCCGAGATCATCGACCACAAGCGTGTATGTGTACACCTGGAAGGAATGCGTGGAGGACTAGGAGGAAGCGCGAGCCAGGAGTGAAGGAATCGGAGGTTAACGTTTACACGACAGGTCCTTGTCGACGGTCCCGCCTCCACCACCGAGGCCTCTGTCCCTCGCCACTCCGCCCCTCTCTCCCACGTCTCGCTCACCCGTTTCGTGATCGACAAGCTTCCCCGCGCCGCCGGCACCGCCGCCGTCAAGAAGCAGTGGGAGGCCCAGGAGATCGAGAAGAAGTTCTACAACAGCGACTACGCCAAGAAGCGCGAGCAGGTCACCAAGAGGAGAAACCTCAACGACTTCGAGCGCTTCAAGGTCATGCGCCTCAGGAAGCAGGTGAGTTTGGAGAATGGGAGGATGATGTTGGAGGGATTGTTGGACTGGACACAAATCAGTCCTTCGATTGCCTCCGTCATGCTCTGGCGGAGTCGCAACAATGGTCAGATGCTGACAACATATTACAGGCCCGTTTCCAGGTCCGCAAGACCCTCGCTGCCGCCAAGGCCGCGTAAACGTGCATTTCTCGAAACGACAATCCAACTACAGCCTTGAACGAATCGACTCAGGCCAAGAGCTTTTTTTAGACCGAATGCTCTTTTGATAAAGCAGGGTCGCAGGCGTCAATAAGGAGGAGACGGCAGGCATGCAGCTTCAGTAGCGTTCCGGAAAATGAGAGCCTTGAAACTGCAACTGTTCTACGAGCAACTATGATACCCGCGCAAGAACTCTCTTTGGACCCGATCCCCTTGTTTGACGCCGCGCTCTGGAGGATCCCAGACTTAAAGATTGAATCCATCTCCATCTCCGATTGTAGGATTGATGCGCCTCCGAACTGCCAATAAAGCTTCTTGCGTAATGTTGGACTTGTGACTGATGACAGTATTGAATGTTCAAGATTGGAGACAACGTTAGAACGCATATGTCATAAATTAGCGCCAATGGCTATAGACTCTTCTCCAGATATGGTAGTACGGTAGCCCAGCCCTGCCCCCCACCCCAGTTCATGCTCCGTTCGATACCTAAAGAGATTCGTTGTTAAGATTTCTCGGCACTCCGCGCTGAAGCATGCTGTCAACCCTAACCCTAAGCGGTTACCCAATCACCGGAGCACCTGAGACGGAGCTATCCGCTCTAAATTCGCTGTGCGCAGCTTGCAACACGACCCGATGTTGTAGACACCTAGTGCATCTCAGTAACAACAGGCCCAGCTTTGACGATCTAAAGTGAGTGAATTGCTGCCCGGCAGATTCAGCGAAATCGCATGCGCCCACATCTTTTGCGATCGCGATATCTTCCGCCCGCCTGGAGCGACAGTAACAGCTAGCTAACATCAACTTCTTGGCAGCCAATCGCCAATTCCAATACCGCCAAAATGTCGAACCCCCGTGTTGAAGAGATTGTCGATGAGCCCGAGAAGAAGAACGTCAACCTCGAGGAGGAGAGCTCCGAGTCCGAGGGCGAGGCCGGCGAGGCCAACATCCCCGCAGGCGCTTCCGTCGCCATTCACAACAGGAACGAGAAGAAGGCCCGCAAGGCCATCGCTAAGCTCGGCCTGAAGCACGTCGAGGGCATCACCCGCGTCACCCTCCGCCGCCCCAAGAACATCCTCTTCGTCATCTCGCAGCCCGACGTCTACAAGAGCCCCAACAGCAACACCTGGATGTACGTTTTGAAGATCTACACCAATGGCAAGTTTGAAGGATGAATACTGACTCGGTGGACAGCATCTTCGGTGAGGCTAAGATTGAGGACCTCAACTCCCAGGCCCAGGCCCAGGCTGCTCAGCAGCTCGCTAACCAGTCTGCCAACGACCACGCCGGCCACGACCACTCTGCCGAGGGCGAGACCAAGGCCGTCGAGGGTGCCGATACCAAAGAGGAGGAGGAGGACGACGGTGAGGAGGTCGATGACACCGGTCTTGAGTCCAAGGACATCGAGCTCGTCATGGCCCAGGCCAGCGTCAGCAGGAAGAAGGCCGTCAAGGCCCTCAAGGAGAACGACAACGACATTGTCAACAGCATCATGGCCCTGAGCATATAGAAGATGCGACGTGATATCGCTTTGGAGATCGGCTCGATAATGAGCCATTGCGCTGCGGTGTAAATCAAAACTTGATGCTTCGCTGTGTAAAACGCGATCCCAATCCTCAAAATCATTGATTAATGATCTGTTCCTCGGAGATCGTCGTGGTCTTCTCAGTGATGCCTCTCTGTCTATATGTTACCTAGTGTGGATCTACGAATAGGGCCCGTACGAAGATATATCGAGGTCAATTGTTAGCTTATGACAAGAATCCATTGTTTCAGACATTGCAAATAATGCCTGGCTATTATAATAATCATATTCCCAGCGATACCTAAGTATTACAGATATATTGGATGTTCGTTAGACGCAATGGTAGATCACGTGACCAATGAATGGCACCTCCCGGGAGCTTCTCGTCCTGGGGAAACCGACCGCAGCTGTTTCGCGGACCTGACAATCACTCGATACACCCCCGTCTCCGCTCACTACCACCACACATCACTCACAATGGCCGTTTCTGTACGTACAGCTCCTCCCGATAACTCTACCTTGGAAAATGCGCAACATGCTATACCCCTAGCCGCCGACACCGCGCAGCCGACCTCGATCCTACTTTTTCCGAGAAACTAGCCCGCGCCCATACTAACACCTCCCCTTCAGCGCAGCGCCGCCTCCAAGATCGACTGGGCCAACCTGGGCTCCAAACTCGGCCTCCGCGGCACCACCGCCCAGGCCCTGCAGACCTTCAAGAAGCGCAACGACGACGCGCGCCGCAAGGTCCAGGTCCTGTCCGAGCAGCCCCAGCAGGTCGACTTCGCCCACTACCGCTCCATCCTCAAGAACACCGCCATCATCGACGACATTGAGAAGCAGTTCACCAGCTTCCAGGTCAAGAAGTACGACGTCGGCCGCCAGATCAAGGCCATCGAGGCATACGAGGCCACGGCCCTCAAGAGCGCCGAGGAGACCAAGGCCAAGGTCGATGCTGAACTGAAGGACCTCGACAAGACCCTCAAGAACATTGAGACTGCCAGGCCCTTCGAGGACCTCACTGTGGTGCGTATATGCTGGGACAGTCATCCTTGGGAACTTGTTCAACGAGGACGAAATCACGTGATACGGTTATCTGACAATATATACAGGACGAGGTTGTCGCCGCCCACCCCGAGATCGACCAGCGCGTCGAGCAGCTCGTTTCCAAGGGCCGCTGGAGCGTCCCCGGTTACAAGGAGAAGTTCGGCGACCTTTCCGCTATCTAGAGGGAGAGGGAGTAGAAGTAGAGGTAGTTGCTGCTGCTGTGCCATAACTATATCCTGTGTACATAACCGCTCCGTGTTGTTTTTTGCTACTCCAAATACTAGTCCTTTGTCACTCGCCGAACTCCGCATGTCCCTTCTGGCCGGTGTTGCGGATCATCTATCTAGCTGCGAGCCCCTGGATCCTCAGGTAAGTTGCGAACACTGCATCGCCTCATCACTGATCCTGGGAAGGGCTGGAGGCCATAAGCGTGATACTGGATCACGGATCTCTTGAAGCCTCGGAGATACATCCCAAACTAGGGTGCTGCAAATTACAACACTGCTCAGGGGCTCTTTTCCTCCTGCAACAATGCTTGAACTGACGCACATGTCCCATACCCCACATATACCTACTCGTCAAGTAACCGCTGCGTCACTTGTCGATTGGGATGGTGGTGGCGGCAGAATCAGGCTGGGCTGAGTGCATTGATAATGGAATGTACTGTCCACGCGTGTTTGTTCAGCAGGCGGTAAGATATGAGACAAGGCACTTGGGTTTGGTTCACATTGTGATGGGGTGCATGATTAACAGTTTGCAGAACATACGAAGGTACTCGCTCAATCACTGGCGAAGCTGGCCGCCGGTGAGGTTGGTCAACAAAAGAACTGATCCTCCTTCCTTCATCCATCCATCATTTCCTCGGCTCACATTCGCCATCTCCAGCTCACTTCATCCGCACTCAACCTTCGCCTCGCCCTTCACCTTCGGATCTCTCATCCACCCTCCCCTCCGGCCAGAAAGCCTCCACGTTACATCCCCTATGCCATCACGACGAAAGCCCTTCCAAGAAACCTCAGACCTTGCAACTTCTGCAAAGGTAGCAACCTCTCGGCCGCCACCTCCGCAGACGCTTTAAGCTTGTCATCAGCGGTGCATGGTGTGCTTTTCATCCTCGGCGTATGCGCGTTGTGGTTACACATGAACTCCGTCCAACACGCGCGGGATTTGTGGTTCTCTTGTTTCCCGACAATCATACACAAACACGTGAATGCATCTGATCATGGGCAACAAGAGCGAAAAGCTGCGAGTCGAAGTCAGTTGAAAAGTTGTTAACTGGCATGGAACAGAACTTTTCTCCCGCCACCAAGTCATCTCAGACACCTGCCTGCCTACCATTAAAGTCCGAAGACGTTTGGCAAAGCGATCCCACGCGTATTGGGAGCCCTCGGTTTTGTTTTTTTTATCGATCTGCGGCCTCAGACATTGCGGCTTTCACCAAAGCAGCGACCTTGCGGTCGACCGCCTTGGTTATTCGCTTCGCTTGAGATACATCACCGGCCTCGGGGCCGTGTTTCAAGATTTGTTGGCTGCCTCAGAAATTGCGGCTTTCACCAGAGCAGCGACTTTGCAGTCGGCCGCTCTGGTTATTCACTTCGCTTGAGCTCATCACCGGCCTGGACGCTTTTTATCCGTATCTTGTTTTCCGCCCAGCGCTGGGCGCACAGCCAGTCTCGTCCATCGCCTGCAACAAGGGAGGTCCAATGTCGTGGATGCCGGTGGCGAGGTGACTGTGTGATCAGTATTCTTCAGCGCCGACCAGATTCGCCGTATTACGACTTTTGTTTTGAACATCGGGTGGATCAGTCCCGTCTCGTTCCTGTCTTTGTTCTCGCTGAACATCCAACATGTTGTAGCCCCACATTGTTTTCCCACCCGGCGTCGGGTTGGCGAGGTGACTGTGTGATCGGTATTGTGAGGCGCCGACCAGATCGCCTTACACATTTAAATATCGGGTGGGGGATAAACCCGACATCTCGCTGAACTCCAACATGTCCCAAATTGTTTTCCCACCCGGCGTCGGGTGCACAGCGCATCTCGCCCACTGGCGACCGCAACGACGTCAAACCCGCAAAAACTTCGCATTCTTTCCGCTGGGAGCACGTGATTGTCACCACGAGACGGAACCAGTCGTCCACTGCACTGCCGGTAGAGGACAGAGCAGCACGCGGCTTCGTCTTTGCTCTTGGGTCAGCAGCGTTGGAACTCGGAAGGGAGGGTTATGGTCGTGGTTGCGATGGTGGCGAGGTGACTGCGTGATCGAATGTTTTAGGTGCCGATCAGGATACACCCTGAACAATCCCATGGGATGGACGACGGGTTGATCAGTCCGTCGTTGTTGTTAACACCCTGCTTTTGTGTTCGCACACTCGTTGATGTGTTCGAAGAGAGGTTCTGAGGGGGTGGAGGAATAGAGCTGGGGTTTTTGTATCTGGGCTTGTGATGGAATTTTCTGTTGCTTTGGTGCTGCTGACCTTTCGTGATGCTGGTGGAATATTATCCATATATATTGACTTTGTCCGTCTTGCTTGATTGGCGGCGGCAATGTCATGCTTTCTTTTACGGCGTTGATTCGTTGGTTTCGTCCTTGCTTACCTATGTGATTTGCAGGTATCGACAGGAACCGCTGAGTGTTGATTATGATGCGTTACTCTTCGTAGTATCATTTGGGGGATGCTGTAGATGGTACTCCGTTGTCAACGGATCTATACAAAACCAGTGAGATTGATCCAATGATCGCCATAGAGGTTATTGGTTCAAACTGTTGCTAGGTACCTAAGTCGTGCTCGTCCGATAAAAAGGCACGATAATAACATTGAAAAGTGATGTCCCCTTCATATTCATGCTGTTGGGAAAGGAGGAAGGTGGAATCATTGATTGATGAAGTGAGGGGATCGTCGTTATCACGGCTTTATCGGATTTAACATTTTGTATGACAGCATCCCGCTCTGACATTGACGAGAGGGATCATAAAGCTTTCCACTTCTCATTCGTACTGATCAACACCAATTCCCGACATCTAGCTCGAACTACCGTCTCGACTCTTCTCACTCTTCACGACCGAATGTACAAGCTACGATCGCCAGCCACCACCGGCCTCCGCCAAACCCTCCGAAGAACAACCTCACTCTCTCCATCCCACACCACCCTCAATCGCATCCAACAAGCAACCTACTCCTCAGCCAAGGACCGCTCAGCAGGACCGCCCTTAACCAACCCTCTCAATATCCCCAAATGGTACGCAAATCCGACTCTCCAACTCCCCAGCCCATCCCATCCACTAACAACATTCCCTCCAGGCTAGAACAAAACTCCCACCTCCTCAAACCCCCCGTCAACAACTACCTAATCTACAACGACCCCATGACCGTCATGATCGTAGGCGGCCCCAACGCCCGCACAGACTACCACCTCAACAGCACCCCGGAATTCTTCTACCAGTACAAAGGCCGCATGCTGCTCAAAACAATTGAACCCACCACCAACGAGTTCAAAGACATTTATATCAATGAAGGGGAGCTGTTCTTGCTGCCTGGGAATGTGCCGCATAACCCCGTGAGGTTTGCGGATACGGTGGGCGTGGTGATTGAGCAGCCGAGGCCCAAGGGGAGTCTGGATCGCTTGATGTGGTTTTGTCAGGACTGTGGGGGGAAGGTGCATGAGGCGAGTTTTCATTGTACGGATTTGGGGACGCAGATTAAGAAGGCTGTGCAAGAGTTTGAGGCGAATGAGGAGGCGAGGAAGTGTGGGAAGTGTGGGAGTATCTGTGATGTGAAGCCGAAGACGGATGTTATGGAGAGGATGAGGACGGCGCCTTCGTGAGGCGGGCTGTGTTCGACGATGTAATATGTACGGATGTTAATGAACGAATGACGACAAGAAGCAATGTACAAGAAATCGAAAACACCCTCTCACCCTCTTCTCCCAAACAACGACCCAAAAACCACAGCCCAAGCCTCCCAGCCAGCGAACCACTACGGCGCCGTCCGGGGCGGGATATAATCAGTGTCGTCTCCGCTAAACACCTCGACCCCATCGTGCTGCAGAACCATAGCCTCCCTCCGCCTCTGCCGCAGCTCATTCTCAGACAAATCTCCAACCTCAATGCCGTCCGCGCGACGAGCAACTCTCCACGCAATAGTCGCAGCCTCCGTCTCCGCCCTCTGCGCTTCCGTCCGCAGACCACTATTGCGTACAAAATGCCCAGGATCATCATCGAACTCGTACAACCCACTGATACTCGTCCCGCCGCCCGAGGAAGAAGGAGGAGCAGCACCAGGAATGTCGACTTGGCCTATGGCTCTCACGCCGCCGCCAGCGGAGGAAGGTAGTTTTGGGTTTCCGGGAGACCAGGCCATGAGGAATCGCAGAGCCGTATCGGCTTTTCGGCGCAGTTCTGGGTCCGAGGAGACGGCGTCTGCTTGCACGGAGGACATGAGGGGTTTGGATTTGGCGCAGCGGGCGGCTATCAGGTCGATGGCGGCCTTGGAGATGTTTGGGTTGGGAGAGGTGGCGAGAGTGTGTAGGACTTCGAGGGTTAGGGCTGGGGTTGAGAATGTTAGATTGTTGAGAGGTTTGTGTTTTGGTTATTGTGATGTTTGACGCGTACAGTCTTCTGGTTGTCTTTGCTGGTCTTCATCTTGTTCTTTGGTTGTTAAAGGCTCGACTGCGGTCAAGCGTACGGTGTCGTGGATGGCGTAGCTGATGCTTCTGAAGGCGACGATGAGGAGGGCTCCGGTGCCTAGCCAGAGCCAGCGGTCATCGATGCGGTGGGCCATGTTGGAAGGGATGTATATTGGTTGATCTTTCAATCATGGTGTTGAAATTGAGTCTCTCATGGGGCCATGTTTGTTATTTTTTGTTGGTTGTGGTCTCTCCTTCCTCGATTCATCACTGGCAAGCTCTCTCGACTTCCTGGGGCCGTAGCAGAAGTGTTCTCACAATGCCTGAGAAATGTGAGACTAATTCCATCTGAGGCGCAAACAGACCTACGACCCCACTTTGCTCAAGGACGCGAGAACGCGTCAAACCACGCGCCGCCGCTAGAGACGATTAAATTACAAACGGGACTCGATCCTCCACCACCAACACACACCAGCACATCTCCCACTACACCCGCCCACAAGATACATCATAACCCCGCCTCCATATCAAACACCTCCATCACCTCACTACAAACCACCACATAATCCGTCAAGAGTACGTGTCACTCCCGGCCAACTCGCAAAAACACAGCTAACAGCATCACAGTGTTGGAAGCACGCCTCGAGCAAGCAAACCTGTTGAAGAAGGTATGCCTACTCCCTCACCCACTGGCACGCACAACATACGCTGACACTCCACCCAGGTCGTCGACGCCATCAAAGATCTCGTCCAAGACTGCAACTTCGACTGCAATGACTCCGGCATCGCGCTCCAGGCCATGGACAACTCCCACGTCGCTCTCGTCTCCATGATGCTCAAGTCCGAGTCCTTCTCGCCCTTCCGCTGCGACCGCAACCTTGCGCTCGGCATCAACCTCACCTCTCTCACCAAAGTCCTCCGCTGCGCACAGAACGATGACATCCTCACACTCAAGGCCGAGGATGCGCCTGATGTTGTCAACCTGGTGTTCGAGAGCGCGGAGAGCGACAGGCTGAGCGAGTACGACATCAAGCTCATGGACATTGACCAAGAGCACTTGGGTATCCCGGACACCGAATACGCTGCGACCATCTCCATGCCCAGTTCCGAGTTCTCCAAGATCACCAGGGATTTGTCTGCTCTATCAGAGTCTGGTAAGATTATAAAGCAAATGTGGACTGGATGAACGACCTGCTAACGCGCAAACAGTCTCCATCGAGTGCACAAAGGAGGGCGTCAAGTTTGCCTGCACCGGTGACATTGGCAACGGCTCCGTCACCCTGCGCCAACACACCGACGTCGAGAACTCCGAGAAGAACGTCGAGATCAGCCTTACCGAGCCCGTCGCCTTGACCTTCTCGCTCAAGTACCTCGTCAACTTCTGCAAAGCCTCTGGTCTGAGCGGCCAAGTGAAGCTCTGCCTCAGCAACGAGGTCCCCCTGCTCGTCGAGTACGGCCTGGCCAACAACAGCTATCTCAGGTTCTACCTGGCCCCGAAGGTATGCATCTCTTGGAAATCTCATAACATTGCAAGACCAATGCTAACATCATACCCAGATCGGTGACGAGGAGTAATGTGTTAACGCTTCAACATAACGAACAAGACTTTTTAGTAAAAGGCATTGACGGAGTTCACGGGTGAGGCGGGATGTATCTACGCATTTTCCAAGCAAGGGAGATGTTTGGTCGTTTGGTCTGGGCGACCGAACAAGAGAAACTTGGTGAATGAATGAAGCACAACCCCAAGTCTCTAGGATAGGCATGTCATGATTGTTGAGCACCGCACGTATACCAGCTCGAAAGCGTACTTTATACTTTCATCACTCGAGCTTCATTCGCTGTTTCACGTCCTCGTCATCTGTTCATGTATTCAAATTGAGAATTGCCTGACCTCCTATCGACTTCAGGGACCAATGTACCAGTGTGAGAGCGGTCTTCAGTCATGGGTATCTCAATGGATAGGAGGCGTGTAGGCGGTAGTATCAGCAGCTTTGGGATGTCAAACAAACGCTGTTGCTAGCGAGAGAGCAGCCTTTATATGGGGGTATCTTTGCGGCCTACCACATTACATGCGGTGCTACCAGCGGCTTCAGAGTATTGTGAACATGCCCCTGCCAGTGAGAGAGCCTCTTTCAAATACGAGTATCTCAGTGGTTCAAGAGCTCGCATGCGGTACTATCAGCGGCTTCAGACTATCAGAAACGTGTGATTGCCGGCGAGAGAACAGCTTCGGGACACGAGTATCTCACTGAATCGAGGTCTCGTAAGCGGTGATATCAGCAGCTTTGGTATGTCGTTAACACGCAGGTTCCAGTGAAAGAGGCAAGCTACATGTAGGTAATCACTACGTGTATTCGATGCTGCTGACTAAGACGATCTTCCCCGCAGTGCCTGCCCGTGAGCATCACCAGTTCCTGTGTCTTTAGTACCACCTCGACCTCGACCTCGACATCTGCAACACCACATCCTCATCAAACATCACACATCACACAATATGACCGACGCACAGCACCTCTTCGATGTCGCTCGCACCCAGGTCAATTCGGTCGCAGCCGACGTAGAGCGCCATTTCGACCTCGTCGCCTCACATCTCCGCGAATGGATGCCCTCAAATCCCTCCGCTCTCGTCAAATCGCCACCACGCCGTCTCCCACCACCCACATACTACGAGGCCATCACACGATGGGTGGACAAGAACCGCGCTCTCAGCGCTGCAATTGTCGCTTTCGCCGTGACTGGAGTCGTCAGCACCGGAATCTACGTACAGAACCGCAAAGCCAACAAGAAGAGAAGAGCTAGGAAGAGCCCGAGTGGCGCACGGTTGGAGATTGTTGTTGTGGCTGGCGCGACTTCGAGCCCTCTCGCTTCAGCCGTGGCGCTGGATCTGGAGAGGAGAGGTTTCGTGGTCTATGTTGCGACATCTTCCACCGAGGAGGAGACATACATTCGCAGCTTGTCGCGCGCAGACCTTTTGCCTTTGCCAATCTCGCTTGCAGATCCCTTCTCTGCACAGTCCCAGCTCGGTCGGTTCCAGAATTTGCTCGAACGCCCACATGTTGCATTTGAGGGAGCTGAGCCGCATCACCTGGAATTCAAGGGCTTGGTGCTGGTTCCGGACACTGGCGCAGCTCCGGTTGGAAACGTTGGCGACTTTGCGAGCGAAGAGTGGAGCGACATGCTCAACGCCAAAGTGCTCACCACAATTGCAACGACCCAACTATTCTTGCCGACCCTGATTGCACACAAGTCGAAGATCTTACTTCTCACACCCTCGATCACACCTGCGTTGCAGCCGCCCGGACACGCTGCCGAGAACACCATTTACGCCGCTCTGAAAGCGTTCACATCCACACTTGCCGCCGAGATGAGAGATCAAGATACTGGTGTTACTATCTCGCAATTCAAGCTGGGCAATTTCGACATTCCCTCGGTCACAGCGAAGAACAGACGTGAAGGCCAGCCCAAGATCAGGGCCACACCACTGCGGGAACTCAACAACACCGTTTTCGATACATTGGTGTCTCGCCGGCCAGCTTCCCACATTCGTGTAGGAAGAGGCAGTCTTGCCTACGACATCATCGGTGCAATTGCGCCCCGCTCGGTTGTCGGATGGATGCTTGGCCTTGGCAAGAAATCCCAAGCGGCGCCCGTGGAGGAGGTCAGGGAAGAGCTGTCCAGCAGCCAGGCGAGTCTGACGTGGGAGAAGATTGACGAAGAGGCTTGAGAGTCACGATCACGAAGGACTTTGACTGCATTACTAGCTACTTTTGGACGGTTTCATTTCTCACTTGTGCTTTGGACTCTCTCTGGTGGCGTTTTTGGGGAAATCACGATACCACCCTTTGCTTACTTTGTAACTATTAGACAAATTCTTTACTTTCCAATTCCAAGGTCCGATTGAAACAAGTATATCGCAAAACAACCGAACAACTCCAGTAATCCCATCAAACACCGCCTAACAAAGAGAGTCCTGCCCTCTGCCTCCACAAAAATCCGAAATTGTCAATCCACCGAGACGCCACTTCAACACAAGACAAACCAATCAAGCCATTTTCTTCCTCCGCAACATGACTTCCTCGTTCCTTCTCAACTCTTCCCGGCTCCTCTCAACAGCACGATCAAGACTCGCCTGGATCCGCCCCGCGATCTCTTCCACGGGAGTCTCCATCCCCACCAACCCAATAAATTTCCCGACTTTCCGCCTCTTGATCCTGATCCGATCCTTGTCGCTCAACCCCGCGAAAGGGTTCGAAGTCCGCGAAGTCGGACTTGTGGTCATGCTCCCGAACGACTCGACCGTTGTTTCGTCCGAAGACTTGAGAGTAGTGGGCGGCGATGGCGGCGTAGCACTGCGCAAGTCCTTGACAGTCTCCATGAGCGTCTCCAAAAGCTCCTTCTCGGAAACATCCGCTTCGAGGGCGGCATCCACTTCTGCCGCTGATGTGCTTGCCGGTTTCTTGGCTTCCTTTGGTTTCGCCAGGAATTCTTTGTCCCAGTTCATGAGCGCGGGGTAATGCTGCGTCCAGGGCCCGGGCGTGGATTGGTGGTAGTGGTGCGCGATGCTGTCGAGCTCGTCTTCGGTCAGGAGGTGGAAGGCTAGCAGGGTTTTGGGGAAGGAGGGGTGAGGGGGTCCTTCGGGGAGGGGCACGAGTGGCGCGAGTTCGAGTTGGAGGGTTGCTATCTTTTTGGAGAGGTGGGCGTTGTTGGGGCGGGTTAGGGGGGCCATTGTTGCTGGGGACTGGAGGTTGAGGTGTGGAGGGTTGGGGTGAGTTGGTGGGCTTGGTTTGGTTTGGTTTGGTGGTTTTGTCTGTTGTCTTGGATTCTGCTGATGGTGGATTTGCAAGTGGATTTGGGGCTCTGCTCTCTTTACGACGACCAGCGATGCTTTTGGAGTCAGGGTGTGGTAAGAGTTTTGAACGCAGGTATTGATTCGTGTGTTTCCTGGATCAGAGAAAGAGAGGGAAGTGGACAATGAGAACGAAAGAGTCGGATACCTCTGAAGAAGACCGTGAGCTGACGACGGCCAATATACCACTTTCCTTTGTGCTCTGTTGGGGAACTATTACGAAGGTGAGATGAATCGAGGTGTCTTGGTTCTGTCTCGCTAACAATTCGAACACAAAGGGAAGCAGCATCGCTTACACTGAGCTTTCACGGAGATGAGACTTGAGATTGGGTCTGTTTTGCTTTCTTTGTCTTCTTGCTCGCTTTTGGCCAAGTACAATTCGGTCCGCTGAGTGGGTGGCTCATGTCTTTGCTTTTGGTCGGGTGTCGGGAGATGCCTGCTACCTACCGCAGTATAGCTCAGGTCGTTTCATTGACGAGTGTTATTGAGACATACCACCGCGGCGACGACAATGGATGGGTTTGCAAGACATTTGTCGTTCCATACTTCACAAAGGCAGTGGGCGTGTGTTGTCCTCGAAGCCAAGACGGAATTCCTGTTCGAACCGGCGGTGCTGACTTGACAAGCACATGTTATTATTGGGCCTTTGTTGTCTTTGGTGTGGTTAGCTTCGCGTCGGACGGCATCTGGCCTAAAGCGGGTGGACGACACGTCGACACCCACACACTGCACGCACGCCTTGGGGTCTGATCATGTTGTTCGCGTATCATGCTAGCAAACATGAGATCGGGCCATGTTCTTAGGCTTAGGTATCTACTAGCAACAACAGCGGCGGCACAGGGTGCCATCGAGAAAAACCTACTCCAGCGTGATTTGCTACTGGGAGTTTGCGGGTTCCCAGATGTAACTAGATACAAAACACCTGGTTAGAAGCAGCAGCAGCATTGACATTGACATTGACATTGACAGGTATCAGTGACGCGTGTGTGGCTTGCATACGGTACCCATAGCGGTGACATGCGATGCAATGTTGAGGGGAAGCCCTCACAGCACGCAGTGGTATGCAGTGATATGTAGGGAATAATCCTGGACGGAGATTGTGCACTTGCAAGAAGAATACATACAGTACTGTATCTCATGATCAAGATCCAAAAACAGACTTCACTTGTTACTGGAAAACTTGAACGCAAGAGGCACGGATCGCCAATGATCCGGTCGGAACCAGAAAACAACAGCTCACTCGAGGGCACGGCTGGACTGTTTCGCATTTCACCCTGCGTGCTTGCCAGAGGCGAGCACGCGAGATCGCTGTGTCCTTGACTCATCGGTCCTGCTCTCTACAGTAGCCTGTCAGGAGTCAAACCTATCTCCCAATACGGCAAATACATAGATGGCTTGATCGTCTCAGCGGTAGCATACCGTCTTCACCAGACGTCACCTCGGTGGGAGCAACATTGACCGCGTTACATGGTTACCAGGTGTCAAGGTCATGGAGCTGGTGGCGCCGAGACCGGAAATACTGAGATCCAAGCATCAGAAGTTCGGTACGGTGTGCATCAATATCCCACACGGGAAACCTGGAGCCGGTCACAATGCGAGAATGCCGAGAATGCTTCCCTGGACTAGGTTTAGTAGTGCGAACCAACAATGAGCCTCAGCGTCAGGATTACCACAGCGACGGGGCAAAACATCGGCATGGCCAGCGATCGATGGCGAATACCTTCAATCTCGCCAACGGCACCAACGCGGACCACCGGATTCTTCACCTCACGCCGTCAGGTTCACTAACATGTAGATCTTGCGTTGATGGGGATGTTGCAGCAGCTTTAGAAGGCATCATGTCTGGGGGTCTACCTTTTCGACTTACTATACCCGCGCTCGAAGGCGGAAGGCTTGAAGAGATGCTTCGTCGAACGCATATAAGCAACCTCTGAGACCTCCATCTCCAGCGATTGTTCTTTCCTATCAGCTACTTGCCGGTTCAAGCCATCAGTCCATCGATTTATCAACATATCCATCGAATCACTCACTTCCTTCTATCATTCAACCCCAGCCACTAAGCTGTCGAAAAACATGCGTTCCTCCATCTACCTCACCATCGCCGCCGCCGGCCTCGCTACAGCTGCGCCTATCGTCGACCGTCACCGTCCCATCCTTCCTCAAAGCGGAGGATTCACCGACCCCCTTGATCTCGATCTCGAAGGTATCCCGCTCGCCTGAGAGCTCCTCTCAAGTGTCTTCGACAAGCTTCCTGTCGATGGTATAGTGGACAAGCGCAACCCCCAAGGCACCGACAGTCCACTGGGCATCGATCTCGAAGGCGCCGAAGAGCTTCTCTCAAGTGTCATCGACAGGCTTCCCGTCGATGGTATAGTAGACAAGCGCAACCCCGAGCGCGTCGACGTCTAGTGCTACCGTGTCGACGACAATGGCAACAGAATAGGCATCTCTGTCGACTTTGGCGGACTCGGAGTGGACATCAAGAGGCGTGTACCGCGTCGCAGGTGTTCCCATTGCTGGAGAACTCGTCACAGACATTGTCGACAACCTCCCATGTCGATGTTGCAGTAGATGCTGCCTTCTTTTCTGGAAAGCGCGATGCTGCCATCAGCGTCCCGGTGTCAACATCCAAGTGCGACTTCAGAACACACGCGAAGGAAATGGGGTGCAGGAACTGTCGGGGGTCAGAGTCACGAAGACGGTTTTTCTCATCAGGATGGCTCGGATGGATATAATTGGATATAATTTTGGGTTCAGTTGGGATAAGTAGGCTGCAGCGGGCCCACTGAATTTCGTAGCACGACGCAACTACATGACTTGATGACATCTTGAACTTCTTACGCGACCGTTTCCACTTGTGCATACATGATATCATCGGTGTGACGGTAAGTACATGGTAACATGAATATTGGTGGTATGGGGGTTTAAGATATGATCAAATCCACCTCACTTAGAGCCTTCTCAGCGGACGGACATGGCTAGATATCGCTTCTACTCTCAGTTGTTGCGTTGGGTCATGTTCTTGGACACACGGTGGGGATGATGCCATTCGACGTTTAGTTGTTGCCTTGGCGAGGTTTTGACCACCTCGCTCAACCGGATGCTTTTTTGAGAAGATACGAGACCGTGTGTTGTGCTGTGTAGTCCAAGAAAATAAGAGCACTCCGAGGCTACATCATCCCCAAGCCGCCCTAACCTTAGCCCTAGTCTTCCAAACGAAAACTCCACTGATAACCAACCCAACCACATCCAACGCAACCCCAAACCACAACCCAGCCCTCCACGCCGCCAAAGGCCCCTGATCCTCTTCCACGTACCTCTCAATCGATCCCGCAACACCCAGTCCCAGACTAATACTATAATTGACCATCGTGCTGATCAAACTCGCCGCAATGCCCTGCGATTCTCTCGGGACAGCATTCGACAAAATCACCGAGCCCGCCGGGTAGCTCCAGTTCATGGCCAGCGGCATGATGATGATTGAGAGGAAGGTGTTGATCCAGTAGGATTGGCCGACGGGCGCGGTGGTGAGTAGGAGGGTTCCGGCTAGGAAGGCTACCATGGCGGCGAACATCACCCAAGCGACTCGGATGCGGCGGAGGACGAAGGCGACGGCCATGGCGCAGGCGAGGCCGATGGGAGCGACTGGGACTTTTTGCGCGACGGCCATGAGGGGCGTGAGGTGGCGGAAGCGGGTTTGGAAGACGAAGTAGCCTACTACCCAGATGCCGTGGCTGTGGGTTGGAAGTTAGCGGGTCGTTTCTTTCACTCTCATGAAAGTAAAGATGTAGAACTCACCTTCCCCATCCGCAAGCAATGATCACCAAGGTGTAAGCGGCATCTCGATTAAGTCCCTTGATCGGGATCAAAGGATACGAGGCGACGCGGAGCTCAATGTAAACGAAAATGCCGAAACAGATCAGGCCAAGCACCAGAATGAACGAGATGTACGATTTCTGCCAGCCCACGATCGGTGCTTCGTTGAAAGCGAAGTTGATCAAGACAAGACCGGCGACACCAGTGAGAGCGCCGGGAAGATCAAACTTGACCCACCACTTCGGTTTAGGGTCGGTATTGATGGCTGGAGGTGGTTGTTTAGAGTCTGCTGGCACAATGAACAAGCTGAGTACGCTAATAAGTGCGCAAGTGATTCCGAGAGCCCAGAAAGACCACTGCCACCACCCTTCTTCGGCGCAGAGGGAGGAGAAAGCGGAGCCGATGACCATTCCGACCGGACCCATACCGCCGCTGGAAAGTGTTAGACAGGATGCCATCAAACAACATGAATCAAGACAAGACTTACAAGCAAGACATGGAAAAATTGCGCTTGAGTCCCATTGGGAATGTGCGGCCGATCAGCGCGAGGCCGTTTGGGATCACGAGAGCAGGTCCCATGCCTTGCATAGCTCTGCCTGCTACGAGCATGGTGAAGCCGCGGTAGTCGCTGAAGCCACAGAACACGGACCACACGGCGAACCACCACCACCCGATGATGAATATTCGCTTATGGCCAAACATGTCTCCTAGTCGACCGGCTGGTAGGATCATAGTTCCCAGGGCCATGCCATATGCGGCCGTGGCAAGGCTGAGTTTGGCGTAGTCGGCTCCGAGATGTGTTCCGATGATGAAGCCTGGAGCAATCGTCTGTGACAGGCCGCCTAGGGATAGGAGTTGTGCGAGGCAGACGTTTATGACGAAGGCGATCTCATGTAGCCTCGACATGTGAAGCTCGGGCTGGGGTGGTGATGGAGGCGCCGTTCCATCACTGTTGGATAAAGACGGAGGAGGATATGAGACGTTGAATCCTTTCTCGTTGAAGAAGTCCGGCGAGGTAGGACTGAGATCGTTGGGTGGGCTCTTCGCCTTCTCCACAAGCCTGAATTCGCCTGTTTCGTCGTTGCGAGCCGCCACATACCCATCCCAGACGGTGATGTGTGAGTTCTTCAAAGCTCGCTGCCATTCGTCTGTCGATTCGTGTTCGTGGATATTGTGTGATGGCTTTTTGTGATGTGTCGGGGGAGCAATGGTGATCTCGGATCTGTCAGCTGGTGTCGTTTGCCTTGTCGAAGCGATGATAGTCGACTCCGTGCCTGACGGAGAAGAAGGCCGCTGGTGAGGCCTGGCGAGGTGGCTGGATGCATCTTCGATGACATCGGTGCTCCTGTGATCGTGCAGACTGGCCGATCTTGAAGACTTGGTGTTGCTCATATCTGATGCTAAAGGGTGCCGTGAACGTGCCGTCAATGCGGGCGGGACTTGTCTATGTGGTGGGAGTCCGTTCCCTTACTTGAGGGACGCCAAGTCGACGGGCAAACAAGATATGTGACGGGTGAAGCGAAGCGGAGATGTAAACGCTCGAGAGATGGATAACGATGTCGTGTCTTACCGAGGAACCATGAGGACAAGTCCCGAGTGATATACCTTGTGATTAACCGGCATCGTCTTACCGGATGGTAATAGCAGGTGTCGTTCCACAGAGTTCCAGTTGATAGTTTTCAAACTCGCACTCAGCACGCAAAAGCTTCCCGAGAATAGCTGAATGGCGTGTAGATTTGGTGGCACAACGGTCGTTATCCATGCAAGGTGCCAAGGTCAGACGGAGGGTCGGTATGCTCATGTCCGACCACAGGGGTTAGTTCCCGTTCACAATCTCAGGGAGCAAGGTGCCGGAAGATCGACAAGAGCTGGCGGCCACGTTCCTGGCTAAGAAGAACGACAGGCACAGGGACATGAACCGTTTTGTCTCGGCGTGGCTGCATCAGCGAATCTTGAACCGCACGTGGGGTTTCATGTTCGCAAACAACCGTTCACGCCCACCGTGGTGAAATTGTCTTCTGCCGTGTTTAAGAGAGATATGTCAGGGAAATGGTGCCTCCAAAGTACCTTCCTGAGGATCGTCTATGTCTCAATATCAGCTGGGCAGAGTGATATAAGATGCAGGCAGCAGGGGAGCCCAAAGCCACCCGGAACCTTGAGGAGTCCATCCGGATGGCAGCATCAAAGCCTTCCATGCTCCAGGACAGAAGCGTGTGCTGCTGCCTTGCGCCCTTGATCCGGTTCCGAAGGGTTCAGACGTGAGCAGATGACCGCGCGGTGCTGTTGTCGTCGTTGCAGAGTTTGCTGACAATGCCCGTTCCTGGTGGAGGTGAAGGTGGGAAGATAGAGTTGGTGGGGATGCTCAAATAAGCTTCGCCTAGCCTCTTGGATCCTCCGCCGGTGGAACTCAGCCGGAACCGGACCGACGCTGACAGCCGCACCGCACAAGGCACCCTGCTGCGATCAACCTATGCATTGGTTGATCGTGGGGAAAGGAATAACCGGTCCGGCATGAATGTGCTATGTAACCACGCTCTGTCTGACAGAGTCGTACTTGAGAGTCGTACTACCGCCCGACCATCATCAACATGTCAGAGATCAAACCACAGAGTAATGGTTATGAACGATCGATTACGGAATCAAGTAGGACCATGCGGGAACTCCCTTGATGCTGTACCGACGCCATGTCGATCGTACAGTAAGACCACCAGATGCCGCAGATTTCTGAAACGCTGTCAGACAAGCCTTTCGAGCCCATCACTTCCTTCCATATCTGATCCAACAAAATAGCAATACTAACCGACTCAACCCGTCTTACGGGAACCATAAAAATCCGTCTTCTCGGCATGAGTAAGCCCAGTCGTCATTGAGCTCTCTGTTTGAATTGAGGCTGGGATCCTCTGGCTTCGAGAACCTTTCGATCTCCCCGACTACATAGTCAGGGCTCTTCATAGTAGCTCACCAAAGCACAGCAGACCTCACAGCATCGAAATAGGCCCCCAGCTCTGCCATGCACATCGATCAACCAAGCCCCAACCCTAACCCTCGCCCAACCATCACGCGCGAGTACTTGTCAATTGTAAGCACCGCGATACGAGCAGACAATAACGCCAGTGAGTCTGCATACGAAACCTTGATCTTGATACCTGTCCTGTGGATGTTGTGAGTGTTGATAAGTGTGTGTGTCAGCGTGCAGCTACTGCTGCTCCATATAGCTCGGTCCTCATAGAGAGCAGGCAGGCACCGACCACAATGTGCGAGGCATTCACAGCTACTCGCCCAAGTGCGGCAGCGAGAGGTCGATGAAACATGGAATAGTGTGGAAACATATGGCATGCTTTTTCTTCTTCTCTAATTAGAAACGCATGACATGCTGCATTTATTTGGTATCATTAACAAGAAAGCCGAGAAATAGGGAAAAACTCGCAAAGAGACAACCTCCCCATTCCCGTCTCCGTTCCTGTCTCGTCCCATCAAATTGCGTCTCAATAATAATAATATCGAATCTCAGATATTCACTCTTGGCCTTTGGTTCGCGAAGACGCCATCGAGTAACAAGGGCGGGTCTTATCCTGACCCCTTGTTCCTCTTCGCCTCAGCTCCGGCTTCTTCCTCGGCCGCCCTCTTACGATCTTCCTCCCGCCACCCTTGCCCGTTACCGACAACAGGCGTTTGGAAATTCAGCGGACTAGGCAGCATGTTGCTATCGTTGAACCGACCGAAACCCAATTCCGAGTAGAAAGTGGAAGGGCTGGGCAGCATTTCTTGCATGAACCGGGAGGGTAAAGCGGTCATGGGCGTTTCGATCGTTTCTCGGTTGGCGGCGTGCGGATTTGTGCTCATTGGAGGCGCGGGACGGGCAAAGGGATTCGGAGGACCTTGGGCACCAGCGCTGAGGAGGGTGTTTGTTGATGGAGACGGAGGAGGCAGGACGACGTGTGAAGGTGGGCCTTGTTGTTGCGTGCCGGTTGCGGTCTGCAATGAGGTACTGGCCGCATCGGAGTCTGCTGTCTGTGCCTCATCGCCGGAAGCTTCGCTGGGGATCTGCACTGTCAAGCGAGGTCGTTTCGCGTCAGGAGCTGTGCTCGCACGAGCTGGTGGAGCGATTACTGGTACGTTCGAAGTGCTTGATGTCCGTTGAGGTGGCGGCGGGGGACGAGGAGATGGTTGAGGCGCTCGAGCGTGTGGTGGGTTAGGTGATAGGCCATTAGCTCTGTCACGGTTCAATGCTGCTACGTCAATCGACGCTGGTCGAGGTCCGCCGTCCTCTGGGTTGATAAGCGCATCTGGGCGAGGATGATCTGTCATTCCCGAGGTTCCCCAGTGCTGTGCTAACAAAGATCTGCTGTCGTCAATCGGCGTGAAAATGCTATTGTGCTTTGCGTGGGCAGGAAGAGGCCTTGGTTGTGGTATAGGCGGGCTGGCAAAGTCGTGATGCTGCGGAGGTTGAGAAGGTCCAGGTTGTTGTTGCTGCTGCTGCTGTTGCGGCTGAGGCGATGACATGGGTGGTCTCTGAGGCGGAGGTTGCAAGTAATCGTTCGAAGGTTCCTGCTTGATGTGGACTTGTGACGGCTGAGGTGGGAAATTAGGCGGCATGGACTGTCTTCTGTTGTCCTGCATCATAACCTGCGCCACGCCTGGATGTTGAGGTTGTTGAGGATGCTGCTGATTTGGATATGGCGGAGGACGCTGCATTTGCGCCTGCGCGGCAGCTTGGGGATGGTAGAAGGGCTGGGGCTGGTTCGGTGCGTATGCGTATGTCGGCTGTGGAGGAGGACCTTGCGTGTATTGTGGATGCCCGGGTGGCACAAGATTTGAGCTTGTCCGGCGGAGATGCTGCTGAGGGTGTCGTTGTTGAGGATGCTGCATGCCGGCGTGCTGTGAAGTCCGCGACGAAGGACGCGATATCTGTGGAGGCAGTGGCGAAGGCCCACGCTGGAATTGTGGCATAGGACCGTTGGGCATGGGCGGCGAACCTTGCGGCGTGCTATGTCTGACATGTTGCAGACCCGGGTGGTGTTGTAGACCTGCCTGGTGCTGCTGTTGTTGCTGCATCATCTGGTGGTGATCCGGTGTGCCTCTCGCGTCTCCCGCGTCCTCGTCGCCGCCCTCATCGTCCTCATCGTCGTCGCCACCACCCTTGTCCGCGAAGTCCTGAGGTCCCTTATGTTCGTGCGCGCCGCCATACTACTAGAGTGTTAGTACATGTAGCCGCGCCAGAGTGTCTGCGCAGTCGCGCGACAACTCACATATTGAAATCTCGCGATGGTCTCGTTGATGTCGCCCGACGAATACTCGTACAACTTCTTGTTATGTCCGAAGATGATGACCGCAACGTCGACAGAGCACAGCACGGAAAGCTCGTGCGCCTTCTTGAACAAACCGCCTTTGCGTTTGAGGAAGGTGACAGACCTGGAAGGCACGACGGAGCGAATTAGTTAGCGAGAGTGCCAGCGTGATAAGGCGCGCGCGCCGAGTCTTTGCGAGTCGGCGCGTAGTGGTGTTAGTACGCACCTGTTGCGGTCGTCCTTGATAGGCTTGATCTCGATCTTGCGGCGGCCCATGGCGCGCGAGGATGGCGCGGTCGGCGTGGTGCAAAAGAAGGGAGGGAGGGGGAGGGAAACGGCGGGATTGTCTCAGAATGCGCGCGTCCTGGCCTCGTGGTAACGGGCGTGCAGACGACAGTAGGAGGAGAAGTCGGCAGCTGCGGAGGAGGAGTTGTGTGTGGGATGTGGGATGTGGGATGTGGTGGTGGTGGTGGTGGTGGTGGTGTGAAGGTCGCGAGTCGCGAGTTGAGAATGCGCCCGGGGGCTCTCAGCTGATGAAGGGCAAAGGCGAAGAGACGAGACGAGACGAAACGAGACGAGGCTGCTGTGAAGGGCGAAAACTGGCAGACAGCGCTCCAGGCGCGTGTACGCGCAAAAGATTCGTTGCTCTGGAATGATATTCTTCAAAGTGATGGTCGGTTGTCGGTAGGTATCGCGTGGCTCGCACGTCACAGTAACATACTATTCTTGGATGTTTAGTTAACCTACCTATTCTTGGAATCTCAGTTCAATGTGCTAGACGGTAGAGTGATAAAGAGACCCCAACGATTTTGTATGCAGCTAGCCGGGCGGTCCGGACATCAAGAGACACGTGACTCTGAGCTCACCTCACTTACAGATCGCTCTTGCTGTTGCATGTCTAGCTACTTAAGTTTCTCAAACGAAAGGCGTTCAACAGAGGACTATGTAAACACTGTGCTCTTCTCAATGAGTGCAACATAATGCCTGGACAACGCTCATCACATCACTCTCGCCGGTGTAATGCACTCACCTACTAAGTAGGTAGCTCCATAGAAACTGATCGCCTGGACCTCCTTATCATCGCCGCGAGCCAAAGCATTGATCCACGCGCCCCGCATGTACTGACTGTACCCTTTCTCTTCACGGTGCAAGGTACCTACCTGCACAACCACCAGTAGTAAGACACAATCATCGATTCGCTAGAATGGCGGATATCGATCCTGTATCTGCCACCTTGGATTATTGCCAGGATGGAAGACATGGAATGAGACTGGACGTTGAATTCTATCGTTGAGAACTACTTGTATTCAAGCCAATTTGATCTCGATAGCCAGATCGATCGATCGAAGGGGATGGACTTGCTGATCAAATTCCTCAGTTGAATCTACCAAAGTGAACTATCACACCGGTGTCGATAGTTGTCGACGTTTTGAAGTCGCCAACGATACGTTTTGTTGAAATCAACATCTGTGAAATACCAGGATGCAAGCAGTGGTTGCTCTCTCGCATTCCCAAAATTTATATCCACCAGACTATCGACCCTTCCTCGCAGTAACCACATTCATGTCAAATCGGAAATAAGCCTTCCCAGCCTCAGCATCCTTGACAGCTTGCTCGTACAACTTCGCCGGCACATCAGAGCTCCAGTACCCCTTACCGCCGTCCCTCTTCTTGTACATCTCAATGATATGGCTGACACCAATCATGCAGACCCTGCTCAAGTCCGGACGCGTCTCAGGGACGCGGTCCGAGGCCACAACATCGGTGTCGACGTCCTCGAACCCGACGCTGGAAACGAACGATGCCAGGTTCTTCACTTCCTTGTAGCCCTGCCCGTGCTCGATTGCGTCGTTGATCTGCGCGTCGAAGATTTCCTGCATCGCGCGCCGGTCGGCTCCCATTTCGTTCTGGACCGCCTTCATGTTCCTGGTGGTGCGAAATGTGTCAATAACGGAGACGCACGGAGGTATTCGGGATGCCGCCCGCGGTTGTTCGGATGGTCTTTGGGTGTCGTGAACGGAAAACTGAAAAAACTTACGGGAAGTCGCCCTCTTCCCACTGGATCCATCCGCCCGGTTTCAACAGCTGAAACAGGTTTTCACATGCGGTTTTCCAATGGTTTGTGGGTAGGCCAAGGACGAGGAGTCGCAAATGGATGACGTCAAAGGTTCCTTTCTTGTCCTCTGAGACGGGATCGAGCAAGTTCTGTACATCTTGGGGTCAGCGACACGACATGATTTCCATCATTTTAACAAATTAGATCGTACTGCGAGTAGGCAGGTCAGCATGAAGTACATAAAACGTGCAATCCTTTCCAAACATCCATACCCAAAGTCGAAAATTTGATGTCCTTGGGCGGGTTCTTCGGGAACTGATCCGAGCTCATGTCGAGGCCCTCGTAACTAAATGCATTACCAAGCGTGAGCAAATCTACCGGATGTCGCAAGATCGTTTGTCTGGCCAGTCTTACGTGTAACGAGAGCCTTGCTGCTCTTTCGCCAGGTCGTCGATCCAAATGCCAGTGCCGGTTCCTACATCGCCGATGTGTGCATCTTTCGGTATGCTCGCAGCAATCCTAGGGTGCAACAGGACGCCAATGTTCTTTTTCCACACGAGGTGCTGGGCGTTCAGCCGCTCGCTCTCTTTAGGATCGCGCGGGAGTGTGTATACGTCGGCGGACGGCATGGCTGTGTTTGCGCTTTGGAAGTTGCTGTTGTTGGGGGGATCGGAGAAGTGACCTAGCAAGATAATCGTCTGAATGGAACCAAGCACCTTCACGACTTGCCTTCTTATACATAAGTTGTCGGCATGAGAACTGGTCGTGCCGGTGGCTGCCGATTTACCGAATAATCCCACGGCGACCGTGAACTATGAGCTCCGCTCGAGCATTGCTGCAGAGTCCGTTTTCGGTATGGTATTGTGCAGAAAGGGAGACGATCGCTTTCTCCTCGCTCGTACGGAAAGGTTGCCTGTCGGGTAGTCGGATGGAGATAGTCGATAAACACAAACCGCTGTGAACCATAACGCAATAACAAAAAAAGTGCCGAGTGATCCGTCGTGATAGAGTTTTGGGCTTCCACACCTCAATGTTTCCTTTGCTTACCCATTAAAGTATAGTGTGAAGCGTCTTCATGGTGCTTCCTGTACATACAAGGCCGACAGCATAATCCTTCCATCGGCCAGGGCGGTCACCGACTCACCGACTTATCGTGAGGAAGCACTTCGTGCCGCAGTGCTGCACACAATTCGCAAGAGATTGGTCAAGGTCCTGTGTTTGAAGAGCGGCAGCGTGGAGTCCCAATGTATTCACAAGTCATAGCTCGAGGACAACGCAAGCTTCAGGCCGAGTTCGCTGAATCTTTGACGTGGCAGTCGTGGGTTGAGAGCTTCCTCGGCGTCAAGCAGACGGCCTTACTGATATGTTGCCCCCATCTCTCCAAGCATGTAGGTCTTTGCTCTTGCGAGATTGGCATTGGGTGTGCCGATGTTACCAAAGCTCTTTTTGGAATTATTAATGTGTTGAGGGAGATGTGGGATGTCGCAGTCTGGAGAAACCATCTCGGCAGCTACCACCTACGGCCAAGTCGTCGCTGCTGACTCAGCCCGAAGATAAGATAGATAGGCCGGCGTTCATGAAGACCTGCTATTTCACCCCAACCCCCTCCACATGGCGATCTTGCAGATGACAACGATTGCCGATGGCGGAGGGTGACTATATCTCTCGCCTATCTACCGGCCAAGGCGCCTTGGCTGGCCGTTGCAGAACACCGTTGGAGAAGCAACAATTGATTCACGTCCTGGCTGGCCGGCCGCTACCTTACCATTGAACCTCTAACATAGATACCTCTACTCTCTACACGCACTACGCTTCAATCTTACGCATACACTACCAAGAACGCAAAGATGACTCCTATCAAGCTGGGCATCCTCGTCCCATCATCCAACACCAACCTCGAGCCACTCACCTGCTCCATCCTGTCCACCCTCCCAGACGTGAGCGTGCACTTCAGCCGCTTCCCAGTCACACACATCGCCCTATCCGCAACCGCGCTCTCTCAATTCGACGAAACCGCCATCCTCGCCGCCGCCAGTCTGCTGGCAGACGCACAAGTCGATGTCATCGGCTGGAGCGGGACTTCGAGCGGCTGGCTGGGCTTCGAAGCCGACGAGAAGCTCTGTCGTAGTATAGAACAGAAAACGGGCATCAAAGCTACCACGAGCGTACTAGCACTGAACCGCCTGCTAGACTTGGTGCGAGGACGTGAGGGTCAGCCAGTGCCGTTTGGGTTGGTTACGCCGTACTTGGACGACGTGCAGGCTGCCATCGTCTCGACGTATGGCAAGGCTGGGTACGAGGTCAAGGCCGAGTCGCACCTGCGCAAGACTGTTAATGTGGAGTTTGCGAAAGTCAGTGAGGCTACGCTTGACGGGCAGATGGATGAAGTGATCGGTCATTTAGGGGATGGGACGAAAGTCATTTCGACTTTTTGTACGAACTTGAGGGCAGCTCAGAGGGTGCAGCATTGGGAGGAAAAGTACGAATACTTGTATGTTTTCGATACGACTGCAACGGTGGTCTGGGATATGTTGCGCATGGCCGGTGTGGATTACACAAGCATCACCCAATGGGGAAAACTGTTTGAGATGTGATGCACAGATACATATGTAGGTAGTAGGGTGTGATAGCCCCGCATGAACTCTACCGATCGAAACCATGGTAGAGTTGAACGACGGTGGCACATCCGCTTCCTAGTCTAGAGTCAGTCGTCTGTGCCTTCCACCTTCCATCATTCTTCAATATTTAAGTTTCTTCTGCTCGTCACGCCACTCATGCAACGATCCATCGCGTAAGGCGGAAAGTTTCCCTTATCGACCTACAAACGCTGCGCTATCAGCTCGAACATGGATCTGCAACTATAGGCGACAGCTTTACACGTTTGCCTATCTGGTCTACTCTCGGCCCTCTCTTATCGCTTGGCCCTGCCGGTCTCCTACTCATGTCAGCATTCGGCCAGGGTGTTTGTTGATAAAGTTCGACGACCTTCACGTCAGCACTCTGTTTCTGCCTGGGAGTCTAACATCATACCCCAAGCCTTTCAAGTTCTAAACGATGACTTCCCGCTTCGCCCGAGCACTTCAAGCGAAGCAAACTAACGACGACAAGGATGAGGGAACATCGCACGGCCGCTGGAGCAACATCGACCTCGAACCAACGCCACCGGCTAGTCGTAATTGGTCTGGATGGTACTTCTTCGCCTTTCAAACTAGCATCGCCTTCTCCCCAACGACATACAACATCGGCTCGAGTCTGTATGCAATCGGTCTTACCTGGCAAACCATCATCATCGCATCGTTCGTCGGCACCGGTCTCTGCTGCTTCGTGATCTTCTTCAATGCCAGAGGCGCCACTCTCTACCACGTCGGCTTCCCCGTCTACGTTCGAATTTGCGCTGGCATCTATGGCTCCCTCTTCTTCATCTTCATCCGTGCGATCGTGGCGGTCTTCTACATGGGCACGCAAACATACTACGCCAGCCGGATGATGGACGTATCCTTGCGCTGCATATTCGGCCACCAATGGACGGACATCCCAAACCACTTGCCCGCTTCTGCCAAGATCACCACATCCCAGATGGTAGCTTTCTTCTTGACATGGCTGTTCCAGTTCCCGTTCGCATGGCTGCATCCAAGCAAAGCCGGGCCTCTCTTCGTGGTCAAGTCAGTCCTCTCGCCGGTTGCCTACATTACGACCATGATATGGGCTATCGTCAAGTTCAACGGAGTCAACCTCGACCTAGCGAAGGCGCCGGCCTCGGGCAGTCAGCTTGGATGGTCTTTCATGCGAGCCATCAACACGGTAGTCAGCGGCGTCGTTCCTCCCATGGTCAACATCGCCGACCTGGCGCGCTACGGTACCAAGCCCAGCGACGTCCTACCTTTGACTGCCGGGCTTTTCATCAGCAAGCCTCTTGTCATCATGATCGGACTGTTCACCACCGCTGCAGGCGCCAAGGGGTTCGGCGTAGCCAACTGGAATCTGTGGGACTTCTACGGCCTTGTCCTCGACAACTACTGGGGTCCCGGCACCCGCACCCTCGTCTTCTTGGGAGCCATCATCCAGTGCTTCGCCACGATCGTAACCAACGTCTCTAGCAACGCAATCCCGATCGGCTGCGATCTCAACGGTCTCTTCCCCAAGTACTTCACCATCGTGCGCGGCATGATCCTCAGCCACATCCTCGTGTGGCCCGTCGTGCCATGGCTGCTGGTCAACAGTGCGCAGAACTTCCTCACCTTCCTCGGCTCCTACCTCTGTTTCGTCACTCCGATCGTCGCCGTCATGATCGTCGACTACTGGTTCTCCCGCCGAGGGAACGTCCACGTGCCATCCCTCTACACCCCCGAGCCAGGAACGCCATACTACTACACCAGAGGCTTCAATCTCCGCGCTTTCATCGCGTGGGCCTGCGGCGTCGTGCTTGTCATCTCGGGCATCTCGGGCGCGATCAAACCCGGCTCCATTAGCCAGACGGCTGTCAATGTGTACAACTGCGGTTTCATCCTCTCCGGCACGGCTGCTGCTGTCATCTACGCCACTCTGTGCAGAATCTGGCCAGTGCAGGTGTATCCCTCGAGCGCCCGAGAAGGCGAAGGGTCCATGGCTTGGGAGTCGATGGTTCCGACCGAGGGTTTCTTCCACGATGATGCGACCATGCCCGAGTATATCAAGAGCCGTGTGCTTTTGGAGGCGGAAGGGTCTATCAGTTCCGTGATCCAGCTAGATGGCGATTCTTCTTCTGGGCTGAAGATTAGAGGGGAGAAGTCGTAGGTGGGCGTTTGGGGGACCTTCCAGGGCAGTCCCTAGATAGATCAGAATATAGCACGAGTCTTCAGCGTCGCCGTGATGCCTTGTGCCAGCCATTTCATTCCCACAGTCCATAGATGACTGGATGTGATTGTGCGCGTGCGACTGAATCTGCTCATAGCCATGGTAACGATAGCTCGAGGATATCATTGAGTTCTCCTCAATGAAAATTATGACTTTCGTGGGTTTGGCTCAGTGATGAAGGTGCTCAAGTCAGGATGCCTCGAAAACACCACCCGAGATTAAGCTTTGCGCTAGCCGTCCCGCAGACTTTCACATCATCGAAAGTCCATCGTAGCAAAGCCGTCGCGTGGCGCACTCACTATCTTTGCAAGTCTCCAAGAGACATCCACCCATTTTACACCACACATTGACATTTACGGCTCGTTCGTCCAGTAGCGAGCAGTTACCGCCGTGATGTCGAATCAACAGAAAGGCGGCGCCGGTGGGGGCGGAGGAGGCGACAACAACATGAGCCAGTACAAGTATGGCGCCATGTCCAACTTGGTCCTGCAGGCGGACCGTCGCTTTGTATCGCGCCGTGGCGATGAGAATACTGGTGATCCGGAATCGCTAGCTGGCCGCATCAATTTGAACGACATGGGCTCGAGGACAGCACGCGAAGCCGCGCCCGCGCGTCCCACAACGCAGGAGCAGGCGCGCAAGAGAAAGCGTACGGAGCCGGTACAAAATACTAGGGCAGCAGGCGTACTGAGCCAAGGAGACTTGGACATTGAAGGCCTGCGGTACAGGCCAAGGACGGCCGCGACGAAGGATGTCTACGATCTCATTGCGACTGAGACTGCGCGCAAGATGGGCGGCGACTACGGACTGGCGATCACGGCCTCGGCGACTGACTCGATTCTGGAGTACCTGAAGGACGAGACAATGAAAGACTTCGACAAGAAGAAGGAAATCGACGACATCCTCGGCGTTACTCTCACGAGTCAGGAAATGAACAGACTCGTAAATCTGGGCAAAAAGATCACCGATTACGACGCACAGGATGAGGATGAAGAGATGGGCGAGGGAGCTGGCGACGGCGCCGACATCGATGAGCGCCAGGGTGTAGCCGTGGACTTCGGCGAGGAAGAGGATGAAGAGGAAGAGGGCAAAGGTCAGACTTTCGAGGTACGAGACGAGGACGAGGAATCAGAGGACGAACTTCAAATGGGCACAGAAGAAATCACCGGCGAAACCGACGAGCCTCCACCTGCTGCGGCAGATGAAGATGCGGCCGAGGAAGATGGTATGGTGATAGAGAACCGGGCACAGCACAGGGAGACCGCGCAGGATCCCGATATCGTCCCTGCATACGAGATCGATGCGTACTGGCTACAACGACAAGTCGGACAGCTCTACGAAGATGCGCACATACAGTCCGAAAAGACACGAGAGTCGGAGCAGATAATGGCTGCTCTGGAGGATGACTCTGGCGAGCCAAAGCCCCTACGAGAGGTGGAGAACGACCTTATGGAGCTGTTTGATTACGAGCATCCTGAGCTTGTCGGAAAGCTTGTCAAGAACAGAGACAAGATTGTATGGGTCCTCAAGTGGCAGCGCGCCGGTGATGATCAGCAGGCTCGCTCGGCAATTGAGAAGGAGATGCAAAGTTCTGGCCATGCCGGCATTCTTCGAGAGCTGAGAGGTCGCGACGAGCTATCCACTGATGGCAAGCCAAAGATGAACGTGAAGCTCGACCCCATGGAACTGGATGCAAAATTGCCTGCACGGGACGAACAGGAAGGTGCCAAAGATGGTCTTGTTGGAGGTCTGCAGCCTCGTCGCACGCTCAACATTGATGACTTGAAGTTCGACCAAGGAAACCACACCATGACAAACACCAACGTTCGACTGCCTCCAGGATCTACGAAGAGAACATTCAAGGGCTACGAGGAGATCCACGTACCTGCACCGAAGCCAAAGTTTGATCAATCGGAGCCGCTCAAGCCTACTTCGGATCTCCCAGCGTGGGCACAGCCTGGATTCGGCTCTTCAAAATCTCTCAACAGAATTCAGACGAGATGTTTCCCGAGTGCGTTCGAAGACGATGGCAACATGCTCATTTGTGCCCCGACTGGATCTGGAAAGACCAACGTGGCCATGCTGACCATGCTCCGCGAGATTGGCAAGCACAGGAACCCTGAGACGGGCGAGATTGACCTGGATAGCTTCAAAATCGTCTACATCGCACCTCTCAAAGCCCTGGTTCAAGAGCAAGTCGGCAACTTTGGCAAGAGACTGGAGCCGTATGGTATTACAGTTTCTGAGCTTACTGGTGACCGTCAGCTCACGAAGCAGCAAATTGCCGACACGCAAGTCATCGTCACAACTCCCGAGAAGTGGGATGTCATCACTCGCAAGGCCACCGACACCAGCTACACCAACCTCGTCCGTCTGATCTGTATTGACGAGATTCACTTGCTGCACGATGATCGTGGACCCGTCCTCGAGAGCATTGTCGCACGTACCATCCGTCGCCAGGAGCACACTGGAGATCCCGTGCGCATCGTCGGTCTTTCCGCTACTCTGCCCAATTACCGTGATGTGGCAACCTTCCTCCGAGCAGACCCAGAGACCGGCGTGTTCCACTTCGATGGTAGCTACCGCCCTTGCCCTCTCAAGCAAGAGTTCATCGGCATCACCGAAAAGAAGGCAATCAAGCAGCTGAAGACGATGAACGATGTGTGCTACACCAAGACTCTGGAGCAGGTTGGACAGAACAAGCAGCAGATGCTGATCTTCGTTCACTCCCGTAAGGAGACTGCGAAGACCGCCAAGTACATTCGCGACAAGGCAATGGAACTCGAGACTATTGGTCAGATTCTCCGCACCGACGGCGCTACGCGTGAGATTCTGCGTGATGAGGCCGATGGTGCTCAAAGCGCGGATCTCAAGGATGTCCTACCTTACGGCTTTGGTATCCACCACGCTGGAATGAGCAGAGCCGACAGAACCACTGTCGAAGACCTCTTCGCCGATGGCCACATTCAGGTCCTGGTGTGCACAGCCACTCTTGCGTGGGGTGTCAACTTGCCAGCCCATACCGTCATTATCAAGGGTACCCAGGTTTACTCTCCCGAGAAGGGTAGCTGGGTTGAGCTCAGCCCGCAGGACGTCTTGCAAATGCTTGGTCGTGCGGGTCGTCCTCAGTACGATACTTATGGTGAAGGTCTCATTATCACTTCCCAGGCTGAATTGCAGTACTACCTGTCACTTTTGAACCAGCAGCTGCCAATCGAGAGTCAGCTGGCATCGAAGCTTGCTGACAACCTGAACGCTGAGGTCGTGCTTGGTAACATTCGCACCAGAGATGAGGGTGTCGAGTGGCTTGGATACACATACCTTTTCGTGCGCATGCTGCGTTCGCCGGCTCTGTACCAGGTCGGTGCAGACTACGATGACGATCACACGCTAGAGCAAAGGCGTGTGGACTTGATCCACTCCGCTGCTGTAATGCTCGAAGCAGCCAACTTGGTCAAGTACGACAAGAAGACTGGTCGTCTGCAATCTACCGAACTCGGACGTGTTGCCAGTCACTACTACATCACACACAACAGTATGTTGACATACAACCGGAACATTCAACCTTCTGTCAGCCCGATCGAGCTGTTCCGCATTTTCGCGCTGAGCGAGGAATTCAAGTACATCCCCGTTCGCCAGGACGAGAAGCTGGAATTGGCCAAGCTGCTTGGTCGCGTGCCAATCCCCGTCAAGGAAACCATTGACGAGCCGCACTGCAAGATCAACGTGCTCCTACAAGCATTCGTCAGCAGACTGAAGCTCGAAGGTCTTGCGCTGATGGCCGATCTTGTGTACGTGACTCAGTCAGCTGGACGTATCCTGCGTGCGATGTTTGAGATTGCTCTCAAGAAGGGCTGGGCCGGTGTCGCTAAGGATGCTCTCGCCCTCTGCAAGACTGCTGAGAAGCGAATGTGGCCTACGATGAGCCCTCTGCGCCAGTTCCCCGAATGCTCGCCTGAGATCATCAAGAAGGCAGAGCGTATCGATGTTCCTTGGCAACAATACTTCGATCTAGACCCACCTCGTATGGGTGAGCTTCTTGGCATGCAGAAGCACGGCCGACAGGTTTGCAACATGGTGTCACGATTCCCCAGGCTTGATGTGCAAGCTCAAGTCCAGCCCATCACCAAGAGCCTGCTTCGTGTTGAGCTCACTCTGACTCCCAACTTCGAGTGGGACGATGCCCTGCATGGCCGTGCTGAGAGCTGGTGGATCATCGTTGAAGACTGCGACGGCGAACAGATCCTCTTCCATGACCAATTCCTGCTGCGCAAGGAGTACGCTGTCTCCGAGATGAACGAGCATCTCGTTGAGTTCACTGTGCCCATCACCGAGCCGATGCCACCGAACTACTTCATCACCGTCGTTTCGGACCGCTGGATGCATGCTGAGAGCAAGCTGGCATTGAGCTTCCAGAAGTTGCACCTGCCTGAGAAGTTCCCTTCGCACACTCCTCTTCTCGAGTTGCAGCCGCTCCCAGTCGCTGCGTTGAAGAGACAGGACTACGTGGATCTGTACCCTGACTGGCCCAACTTCAACCGCATCCAGTCGCAGACCTTCAACCACCTCTTCCAAACAGACGAGAGCGTCCTCGTTGGATGTGCTGCCGGCAGTGGCAAGACAGTGTGTGCTGAATTTGCGCTTCTCAGACACTGGTCGAAGCAGAACTCTGGCAAGGCTGTGTACATTGCGCCATTCCAGGAGCAAGTGGATGCCCGTCAAAAGGCATGGCAGCTTCGTCTTTCTAAGCTCGCAGGTGGCAAGGAAATCGTCAAGCTTACTGGTGAAACGGCCGCAGACTTGAAGCTCTTGGAGATGGGTGATCTCATCCTCGCGACACCAGCACAGTGGGATATGATGTCCCGCCAGTGGCAAAGGAGAAAGAACGTACAGAACACCAAACTCCTGATCGCAGATGATCTGCACCTTCTTGGTGGCCACGGTGGCTATGTGTATGAGACTGTCGTGTCTCGTGCTCAGGCTATCGCTGCGAACATGGAAAGCAATATCCGCATTGTGGGCTTGAGTGTCTCCCTTGCAAACGCCAGGGACATCGGAGAATGGATCGGTGCCAGCAAGCAGACTATTTACAACTTCAGCCCTGCGGTCCGACCCATCCCACTCAGTCTGCATCTGCAGTCATTCACCATTCCTCACTTCCCTTCGCTCATGCTTGCCATGACGAAGCCCACCTACCAGGCCATTCTGCAGCACGCCTCCGACAAGCCTGCTATGGTCTTTGTGCCTAGCAGAAAGCAAGTGCGCGCGACTGCTTCAGACCTCCTTGCCGCTTGCGTAGCGGATGACGATGAAGACCGTTTCTTGCACACGGAACTTGAGTCCATTGCACCTCTGCTCGAGAAAGTCAAGGAGCGATCGCTGGCGCTTTCGCTTTCCCACGGTATCGCCTACTACCACGAAGCTTTGTCTGCAGGCGACAAGCGAATCGTGGATCACCTGTTCAGCCAAGGCGCCGTCCAGGTCATGCTTGTGTCGAGAGACTGCTGTTGGGAAATCCAGAGCTCTGCGTACCTGGTCGTCATCATGGGCACTCAGTTCTTCGAGGGCCGCGAGCACCGCTACATTGATTATCCGGTCAGTGATGTGCTGCAGATGTTTGGCAAAGCCGGTCGTACGCTCCAGGACAAAGACTGTCGCGGCGTCTTGATGTGTCCTGCTGTTAAGCGTGACTACTACAGCAAGTTCCTGAAGGAAGCACTTCCTATCGAGAGTCAGCTGCAAACGTTCTTCCACGATGCATTCGTCACCGAGATCAGCACCAAGACGATCGAGTCCACACAAGACGCCGTTGACTGGTCGACCTACACATACTTCTACAGGAGACTGCTGGCAAACCCCAGTTTCTACGGCCTGCAGGACACTAGCCACGACGCACTCAGCGCATACCTGTCCGAGCTTGTTGAGTCAACGCTGAAGGAGCTTTCGGACGCCAAGCTGATCGAGCTCGACGAGGATGAAGACACAGTGGAGCCCATGAATGCTGCCATGATTGCGGCGTACTACAACATCTCCTTCATCACCATGCAGACTCTGTTGCTTTCGCTCAAGCGCAACACCAAGCTGAAGGGTATTCTGGAAATCGTCACCGCTGCCACTGAGTTCGAAGACATTCAGATCCGCCGCCACGAGGAGCACACTCTGCAACGCATCTACGACCGCGTGCCTGTCAAGCTGGGAGAAGTCAACTTCGAATCCCCCCACTTCAAGGCCTTCATCCTACTGCAAGCCCACTTCTCTCGCATGCAGCTGCCCACTGATCTTGCAAAAGACCAAGAGCTCGTCCTCCGCAAGGTACTCAGCCTCCTCAGCGCTTCGGTAGATGTTCTCTCTTCTGAGGGCCACCTCAACGCAATGAGCGCCATGGAGATGAGCCAAATGGTTGTCCAAGCCATGTGGGACCGCGACTCGCCACTCAAGCAAATCCCGCACTTCGAGCCCGAAGTCGTCGAAGCCTGCAACACAGCCGGCGTCAACGACGTCTTCGAGTTCATGGAAGCCATGGACCCGAGCGAAAACCCCAACTACGGCAAACTCGTGCAAGCCATGGGCCTCAGCAACTCGCAGCTCGCAGACGCCGCGCGCTTCACCAACGAGCGCTACCCGAACGTCGAGCTCAACTTCGAGCTCGAGGACCCCGACAACGTCGTCTCAGGCGCGCCCAGCATCCTCAACGTCTCGGTCGAGCGCGAGATCGAGGAGAACGAGGAGCCGAACCTTACTGTTCACGCGCCCTTCTACCCTGCCGAGAAGACGGAGAACTGGTGGTTAGTTGTGGGCGAGGAGAGCACCAAGTCGCTGCTTGCTATCAAGCGAGTCACGATTGCGAGGGCGCTCAAGACGAAGCTCGAAGTCGTCATTCCTACTCCTGGCAAGCATTCGCTCACTTTGTTCTTGATGAGCGCGGACTACGTTGGTGTGGATCAGGCTCCTACTTTCGAGGTCGATGCTGCTGAGGGTATGGACGAAGATGAGGATGAAGACGAGGATGACGAGTAAGGGGATCGAAGGATTGGAATAAAAAATTCCAATGGCGTTTCATTTTCTTGTTTGTTTGCCATACTCGATATATTTTGTGTACAAAAATGATTGAATATTGAAATAACTGCGCTGAAGCTGCTTATACCGCTCCATGTAAAGGCTTGATGAATTGGATTGCTTCGTTAACAATAACGGGTTTTCAGCATCTCACCGGTATGAGGAAACTTTCCACCACCACGACGGTTTGTATGGTTATTTCTCAATCGGATCCATAGTATCATCTAACCATGTCCTACTCATCGATCTTTGATCTTTGTCTGTATGAGATGGATGCTGTTGTGGTGTGATCCGTCTAGCACATAACCTAGGGCTCCAGATTCAATCGGCTCCATCGGCAAACAAGAAGTGGGGGGCTGGAATACGAGTACATTCGTCCGAGGTCGGTTCCTTTCTGTCATACCACTTCACTTCACCCATCGTTCGATAAACAGATACAGTATGTACAGACCAGGCCTCCTCATCACAACAGCAATCCGCAGATGTGCCACGCCTCTCACTTTGACTCGTAACTCATACCACATCTACCACCAACAAGCAATTAAGAGAATCCGCACCACCACCATCCTGACAGCAACAACCAACATCAGAAAAGCCAACATGTCCTCCTCCTCTCCAGCCGTCAAAGTGAAATCCCTAGACCACGTCGTCCTAACCGTCGCCTCCCTCGAGGCAACCGCAGACTTCTACACCACACACCTGGGGATGCAACACGAGAAATTCGAGAGCGGTGGTGTTGAGCGGTAAATTCAAATCCAAATCTTTGTATCATAGCTCCGAAATCACACCACTGACATTATTGATTCGTTAGACACGCCCTCAAGTTTGGCAATCAGAAGATCAACCTACACTTGTCAGGCAAGGAGTTTGAGCCCAAGGCGGCTCGGGTCCAGCCAGGGAGCGGTGATTTGTGTTTTATTACTGAGACGCCTATTGAGGAGGTTTTGGCTGCTTGGAAGGGGGCTGGGATTGAGGTGAGTTGAAGTTGCTCGTCCATCAATCTGTTGATCCTGGAATGACTGTCACGCTAATGTGATATCTCGTTAGATCCTCGAAGGCTCGAAAGTCGTAGAACGAACTGGCGCAGTGGGCAAATTGCGAAGTGTGTACTGCAGGGATCCGGATGGGAACTTGATTGAGTGAGTTGTTTTCTTCTTCTTGTCCGATCCGGCGTCTTTTTCTCCCCGGAGGATATAACATACGAGAGAGTCGGGAGTGAGATAGGCGCGGAAATCTGCTGACTGTGATTTGCTCCTACAGGGTATCCAACTACGTATAATCGAAAGTCCGAGTAATACCACAGTCACTCAACAGTAACCAAAGGCGGCTCCCTCCGCAGAACGTAAATCCTAGGCTCCATCTTGATCATAGGCCAATAGCCCCGAGTGAACTTTGCGCGCGCGATATCCCCGGCGGAGCGATATGTTGATTTTACCAGAGTTGTGATTCTCCCACTCTCATGGGTCGAAGTCTCCATGTCTTCGTCGTTGGGTCGTAGCGTGATACCGGCGAATCCCTGGATGGTGTCGACGACCTGCCAGCTCCCTATAATGCGTTTCGGGTCTTCAGCAAGGACGTAGTCGAATTGCTGCCAGAAGACGGGGTCCAGTAGCAAGTCTTTGGATTCGGTCTTGTCGTACGTCCAAGTGGGTTGCGTTTGCAAGAAGCGGGTCACGCCGGTTTGACAGGAGAGGTTGTCGATGTGAACGCTCCTGCCGGGCGCCTGATCGAGGTATTGAAGGCGTTGCAGGGCTTCGCCACCGGGGTAGTTGAGGCTGGATATCACAGACAGACCGAAGCTCGCGGCGAAAGATCCGAGTGTGGTGACGATGAGGGCAAGGCTCAATGCTTGGTAGACCAGAGTCTTCGCTCGGCGGGTCCAGATCCAAGATGCGCCGGCCGACGCGACTGCTGTGAAGGCTGGGATGCTGTAGACGATGAACCTCCACTCTTTGTGCGGGAGCAGACTGTATAGAGCTATGAATGCCAGGTGGGGTGTTAGGATGTCTTGACTCGTTTTCTGTGTTGCTTTGACGCTGAGAGCAAGTGGTATGCAGACGAGAAGCGTCATGGGGTTGAGCATCAGGCGAGGCAGAGCGTTGATGAAGTACCAAGTTGGTGGGCTGGTACCCCAGTCTGCAGATTTTCCGAGGATGGTGTTGTAGTAGAATCCAGTCCATTCGGGCCAGATTGGGAACGTCTGCCAAAAGAACGAGTCCACCGTCACCGTCACCAAGAGCCCAACTGCAGCGCCTGCGATGCCAGCAGGGATGACTTCTTTCGTAAGTGAAGCACGTTGCTGCACCAACAAGACCAGCGTCTCCATAGCCAACAAGATTGCAATCTCAGACCGGAACACAACACCCGCCACAGTGAGCAAGTACAGAGCCAGTCGTCTCCGCTTGTGGCTGCGGGCAGACTTGGAAGCAACCGCTTTCGCCAACACAAGACTACGAAGAGCGATCGTCGTAGCCGTGAAAGCGAACATGTTGGGCAGAGTCCTGGAAGCGTAGAACATGACGTGGAACTGGCTTGCTTGGAACAGGACGAACCAGCGGCCGGCGATTTTCCCGTACGCGGTGTCAACGGCGGACCTGAGAGATAGGAGTGCCATTGCGTTGGCTAATCCCAGCACAGCTCTCACAAGAATCTGCAGTTGGTCTGGAGAGCTGAGAAAGGGTGCGAACGGAGTGACTGCTCCGGCTAGAACGAGAGCGCCTGTGAATGTCCGCGGTACGGAGCCTGGGAAAGTGGCGTGGTCGAACTTGTCGGCGATGATGGCTGTTGTGTTGGACCAAGGGAGGCCATAGTTGAGGATGTCATGAGTAGCTTGTAGGTTGAACGACTCTTCCACTTTGCTATAAGGAGCGGCGAACAGATGGGCCAGCACTAGGCCGGGTATGAGCAGGTTGATGGCCAGATCTGTGATGAAGTCAGCATCAATGCATCAATTGAAAGGTGATATCGCGTATACCGAGCATTTTGCTGTGTCCAACTTTTTGGGCCCATACGCCCTGTGAGAGTCTTGATTGAAAGGCTCGCTCGGCGTATTGATGTGCCAACGACATTTGGTGTTGATGATTGAATGTTCCAAGTGGATTGGGATTGGGATTGGATGTCTGGCACGGACAAAAGCCCCCGCGCGCTGCTGCTGCGCTGTCCGAACACCTTTCCAGACAACACCTCGTCTTACCTCACCTGTCAGACCAGCACCCAGACTCTACACAGCTCGAGAACAACCGGAAACCAGAAACAACAGAACTACAATGGCGACCCTGCTCTTCTCCTTCGGCGGTCTATTCCAAGGTACATCCAACCCATCGCATCACCCGAACATCCACAAGCTAACACAAATCCAGTCTCCGTCCTCCTCGTAAACGCAATAGCAGTCCTGTCCGAAGACCGCTTCCTCGCACGCAGTACGTACTCGCCAGAAAACCCTCCCATCGCAAAACAGGAAATACCCCAAGCAAGCAGGCAACAGCACGAGCGGCCAGAAGCCACGAAGCACGAGCAAGCACGGCGATGAAGACACACCAGCTGACCCAAAACACAGTCGGCTGGGGCAACGCAGCACAAAACGAGCCCTCTTTCGGCGGCGGTAGCGCGCAAGACGGCGCAAGCGTCAAAGCGAAAACGATCAATCTGATCAATTCCGTACGGACGTTGATGAGGAGTGAGTACTCCAGTCCCCTTTCTCGATTCTACCAACTCCCACAAAGAGACCAGCGCTGACGCAGTTTTCAACAACAGTCCCTCTCATCTTCCTCAACATCATGATCATCGTGTGGGCTGTTGCATTCGGTTGAGCAATCTGCGCGATTTTCGAACACGAGCGAACAATAATCAGACTACGACCATAATCGGAGACGACAGAATGATAAACACAAGCCAGGCTCACGAGACGTTGCGACTTGAACACAGGAGCTGAGGTCGGAGGGTTGGAGCAGTGCCCGACTGGCTTGGAAACGGCAACCGCGTGCTCGCCAATGTAGAGGAGGAAGGAAGATATAACAAGGGGAGAACCGGCCGCGGGCGCGCTACAGGGGTAGCGGATATCGGTTGTTGGGCAGGCGGACAAGACCCAAGAGAGTCAGGAGTGCTCATTCAAGCCTAGGAAAACAGTATAGGCATGAAGAAGAAGCCACTAGAATCGGCTGAGAGATAGAGCCGAATCAAAATCCACCAAGTCAGCATGCGAGCAAGTACGTCCAAGAACATTGAGACGAACTTACACGTTCGACCTCCAAGTGAGAGCAGAGAGCACTTGATGCGGGAAAGGATCAGCGCTTTCGAATCGAGTTCACAGAACGACCATCCCATGGCTAGGACTCGTTTTCTTCCATTATCGATGAATGTTCCAGAAATCACGTGCTGTTGCTGGTCCCATAGAACCAATCTCTCCACTGTCCACTGTCCATCTCCAGCCTCCTCACTCAAACGAGCGCCAAACCACCTAACTCGTCAGCGAAAAATCACTCGACCCAAAAAGAAACCCCCCGAAAACAACTAAAGACACAGATCAACACCCTCCGCCACCACCATCAAAACACCCCAACCAAAACTTCAATCCGTCCAACATTCGTACAGTTACATGTATATCAACTCCCAGGTGACCATAACTGCGCTTGTGTACAGCCGGTAGCGCCGGACATCCCGCAGCCAATCAGAGCAATGGATGAGACGTAAGTGAACGTCCAAGTCAGTTTCAATATCTACATCACTCGACCTCAAGCGAGCGAGAGCATACGTAAGAAGCACCTTTCGCAATCGGATCCACAAAACTGTACAGTCATCGCAGAGTTTAGGTAGTAATTTGAAGTGAAAAAAACATGTAGTATACACATAACCACAAATTGTAAACTAAACAAAACGCCTCCCAGCCCATATGCTCCATCAAAAGGAAGAAAACTCCCATTCGTGCTGTTCTTTCTCTCTGCTTTGTAGTTGTTTCCCGTTCTGCTATGCCATTTCAGTCCGCAAATTCGCTGGAGTCAATACTAACTAGCACGGGGTATACAAAAGATCCACATTCCCAGCGAGAGAGCGGGAGGATGTCTCGACACTGTTGCCCTCATCCATGCCTCCCTCCCTGTTTATAACATCGTACTCTTCTTCCTCCCAAGACTGAAGCGGTTCTTCTTCGTCTTCTCCTCCGTCGGTGTCATCGGTGCTTCAGGTCCGTTTGAGGGCAGTAGTGGTGTGTTGGGTCTCTCATCCGAGCCCTGGGGGAGTGGGGGCAAGCCGCCCTCCTTATCTTTGTCCTTGTCCTTACTACCGCCGAACAGCTTCGGCTTGCCTCGCAAGCTCATGCTTCCATGTCGAGCGAACCTCGCAAGGCCGCCAGTCTTGGCAGCAGCAGGAGGAGGAGGAGGTGTCTCCTCGCCACGCTTCTTGGCTTCTTCGGCGGCGCTCGCCTTGGACATCTCCATGATCTGCGCCATTTCGGCTTCTTGCTTGCGCCAGGCTTCCATGCGCTTGTTGGCGCTTTCTTTGCGAGCCTCGACTTGTGCTTTTTCCTCTGCTTTTTGCGCGGCTTTGCGCTCTTTTTCTTCCGCTTTGATCTCTTTCTTGGATTTGGGCGGCAGGACTGGGTTAATGTTGGGCATGGGTGGGATGTAGTCGCTGGGCTGTCGCATGTTGGTGGGCGGCGAGACGGGAGCCGTGAAGGCGTGGGCAAGCGGTTTCATGTGGTCCAAATATTCGTGTGGTGGGTCGGTGACTGTTTGCGTGTGGTAGAGATTCGTTGGCGATAGAGGTCCATCGGGTGCTGTGCCTGCCTCGGAAGTGCGAGGCCTGCTCTGTTGTCGCTCCTCGGCCTCTTGCTCCTTGAGCATGGCTTCCATGGTCGTCTCCTGGTAGAACAGAACATAGGCGCATGCCAGCTGCTTTGCATCCTGGACGCCCGGTTGCGGCTCTCCGCCGAAGAAGTTCATCACATAGTTTTTGTCCACAGGCTCCACGAGTTCGTCATCGAACAGCAGCCAGCCGCGGTCTTGCGTCTTGATGATGCTCACGTAGTGGCCGTGGTAAGGGCCTCCACCAATGTGTACCACCACAGCATACAACTCGTACAGCCGGTCAGAGTCGTCGGCGTCGTCCGTGGTGTTGAACAGGCGTAAGTAGAAAGGATACACAACCCGATGGAACAGCTTCTGTAAGCGCTGCAAATCCTCGGTGTACTTGAAACGCTTCAAATGCAAAGCCAGGATGCGAGGTAGTCTTTTGATCTTCATGCGCTTCTCTGCTTCTTGCAAACCACCGCAGTTGTCGCAGAAGAACTTGTTACGCTCGCAGAGCATCTCCTCTTCTGAGAATTTCCGCAAACATGATGTTACGGATGAATGTGCGCTGAGGTCGACCGAAAGATCCAGGAAAGCTTCATCTCGCTGCGAGGTGTTTTCGCATGTCAAGCACCGGGTTTCCGATGTAAGTGTGCCCTCGAAGAGGTCGTGCACCCATGTTGTGTCGATGCCATTAGCGGGCACATTCGTCCCGTTGATGCCGTTCGTTGTGACCTTTGAGAGTGCGCTTTCTGGCGCGCCGCCGTTCTGCAATTGCTTGAGCGGTGTAGGATGCTGGCTCGAGAACGTCTCAACATTGTCGACGACTTGGTTCAGGAGCAGGTTCAGGAACTCGTGAGCGTCCTGGTGCATTGCAGATCTGAAGACCTCGTTGTCCCTCCGAAGGATATCCAGAAACTTGTGTGGACTGACTACACCAACTCGCGATTTGTTGTTGATGACCGCTTCGAAGATGTCCTTGAGGGATGTGAATAGCGACTCGGTCATGCCGTATTGTTCAGCGTTGCCATGGGTCATGCCGAGGACCGGGCCATTTTGGATGGCCATTCTCTTCTTGTACTCGGGTGAATCCTTGCTCTCTTCCGGTTTGAGCGCAACACTGGGACCAGGTGACATCGGCTGTGCGACCTTTCGTGCAGGCGACACGGCATTCGGGTACGGTGTTGAACTTGTGTTTTTGTGACCAGTGACTGCTCCATTGGATGTCGCTGTGTCCGGGATCTTGTCGCTGATGCTTTTGAGAAAGGCTTTTGAGGGGAAATTAATTACATTCTCGCGGAACGCTTCTGAATAGTAGAGGGCGGTGACAATCGAATTGCAGTAGCTGGAGGCACGTTGTTAGTCGGAGAATGAGTTGTTCGCGGAGCTGACTCGACATACCAAGTGGAGCCATACTAGAAATCAGTCGTTAGCTATGTTCAAGCAGCTTCGAAGCTCATCCGGTACTTACGTTTTCAAACCCAAAGAATTTATCACTCCCATCTGGTCGGACTGGATTGTTCAGATCTTGAGCTAGCAGTTTCTCCAGAGCGGTGGGAACTGGCGCATTCGGGTCCTTCTTCGCGGGTGCTTGCACAGCCGCGCTCGGTGTCTATTATCGTGAGACCTTGTTAGCATGTAGTTCCTTGTGCATATCATCACTCTTGCTGTCGCCGCTCTCGAGAAGCAAGATTGTCCAATTGTGTTGACTTACCGAGCCCGGCTTGAATTTTCCAAAGAAAGACATGGTTTCCACCTCTTGTTCCTACCAAACCACCAATGCGCCTCGCGCGCGTCGTGGCAGGTGTTGTCGTCTCCAGGGCGATGTTCTCGGTGTTGTACGTCGGTGGGATTGTGGTGCTGCAATCGTGCTGTCGGACGAGCTACAGAGGTAGATTCGTGGCTAGAAGGAGGTGGTAGTCGTGGTCGGCGGACTCGGGCGAGTAGCGAGTCGCAAAGGTGTGTTGCGAGATTAAAGACTAGCCAAGGCGCAGGGTGTAAGAGCTCCGTCGGCCAAGACGCAGGCACAAAGTGATGGAGGTAACGATGGAGGCTCGGCAATGTTCCCGGCGCAGCAGAGTGGGTGAGTGGTGTTGGAGAGCGCGGTGCAGGAGGTGCAGGAGGTGCAGGATATTAGGCGGACTGGCACAGGCGCAGGCAGGCAGGCAGGGCAAGGCGACGAGGCCAGGTGTGTAGAGTGGAGGGATCGAGGCGGATGTCATGTGCGGGCGCGCTCCAGAACGAGAACGAACGAGTGGAGAGGGGAGAGGCGCGGCGGGTCGAGGGTCGCTAAGCTAGCGCTGTCGGGGCCGTCGAGGACGTGCACGCAGTGAAGTGCGTCTCTTGAAGGATGCAATTGACGTTGCAAAAGGAATGTTTAAAAGGGTGAGAAGGAAGCGAAATGTTGCATTGAGAGAGAGGGTCGGAGTTAGGAGACATACTGTATGCGAGTACTGTAGTTAGTAGCAGTGATAGGCGCCCTGGTGGGGTGATGATAGGCATAAGCAAGACAGTTGATAGGCATGGACTAATCATTCACTCGGCCTGCAGAGAGCCTAAGCGACTCTAACGCTTTAGCAGCTGGGGAAAGCAACAGCGATCGGCAATCGGGTGCGCTCGTTCCGGCTTAAATCAACGATGCGCCACGTGCGAACGCGGCACACGCAATAGGTACTTTGTGTTTGTCTTTATGCGCGCAACCGTTGCCTTGAATGGTCGGTCGGCCGTCTTCGGGGAGAGCCCATAACACGCCTGCCGCTTGGAAAGTCGACTGTGAAGTACGTCTGCGGCGTTGTAAAGTCATGTGCTCTACTGTGCCGCATACATGTGCCTACAGTACGTGTCTTCGAGCGGTTATCGTGGTGATAATTGCCACATGTGTGATCAAGCAAACTGCATAATATCGAGAATCACACCTATCTCGAGTAGAGCTACATACTCAGCCCACTACTCCACCGACTCGGTGGGGACTATATACATCCCATCTCCACGGTCATGGTACAATACAAAGTAGTACCCGAGGACATTAGTGGTACCCAAATACGGGCCAAACACTCCCATTTATTACATGGCCACGTGAAGGACTCGAGGTGCACATCAATCACTCGGCATGCATCTTCTTCACACATGTGCTACAGTACGTACACTGATGAGTCGCCTTCAGCAATTCCAGCCCCTGCACTCTAGCGATCTTCTGCTTCAATGGAGCATCGAGTTCGAGTGCAACCTCAGATGTGGAAACGACACCCTTCAAATCGGAACAAAACGCGATCTATCATGCAGGGCGCGTTTAGCCTTTCCGCGCGCTGTCTTCTCGAACCTCTATGGAATTCTCCGCGACTCCGCGACTCGCGAGGGGTATGTGAGACGACGGTTGAGTGGTGGGGAGGAGGGGAAATGCCGTTGCTTCCCTTGTTCCTCGCATTAACACGCCTGGTAGCAAGACATGCGAGCGCTCGAATCGTATACATTATGTGATTCTCATACTATATCTCCGAATTCCGCTACATGATAGCTACCACACACTAGAACCTGATGCTAGCGGAAAGAAAGGAAAATTGGACAGACGGAAGTCGCGCTCATATGGAGGGTTAGGGTTGGGTTCCGCTGCAAGTCAACAAGACTGTACAGCATACACTTCACACACTCTATCTGTTGGTCGATCTGTTTAAGATCGTTTGGCTTAGTGTGTAGCGGCATCGGCAACTTTGGTACGTTATTATCATCGTCATTGCCAGTCAGACATCTACTGAGAGATCATGGATGGTTGGACTGTGGTAAAAGTTAGGATGTGATGGTTTTCGCAGCTTTTCTAATGCTAGGATCAACATTGGAATCATCATTGGTGTTCGTAAGACGCCAACAGCCAATGATACTCTATATCCTGTGCGAAACTGTGATCCTATCCCTTTTCCCTACTTTCCCGTGGAGGGTCCCTCTAACAAGTATAGTCCAGATCAAACGAGACAGTCGGAATCCCCGAGAAATCCTCAGGCACGACATAAGTCACGTTGTAGTAGAACCGGCTGTAAAGGCTGGACCCATACACCGTAGGCTGCATTTCGAGCCCCGGCGCCGAAGCGTTGACCTGCAAGCATGGGAGGTGAGAGAACCCATCCACGACATTGCCAGCGAGATTCCAGGCGGGAGGAATGCCGACGATCATGAACTGGAAAGAGTCGGATCCAGCCTGGGTAGCGTTGGGGTACGAAACGACAAGCTTGTTTGGCGTCGCGACGGCTTTGATGGTTGAGGCTGTCGGGTAGAGACTGAAGAAACCGTTGAGGGGGAATGGTTTGTGGGCCGGGTCCGATGCCCAGTGGACGATTGCAGGAACGAACTGCTGGCTGCGGACTGTGGTTTCGTTCTGTTCGATTCCGCCGGCCATGAGGGAACCAGACTTGCTGATCCAGGAAGTGGAGAACCTGGTTCCGGAGCCGTTGAGGTTCTCGTGGATCTCTTTTTCGATCACACGCTCCTCTTCTGGGGCCTTGGTGAGCGACTCCAGAACCGAAGCCGGAATGTGGTCGACGACTGTTGACATGACAAGCGCCATGGAGGCGCCCTCCGCGGCGTCGTATTCCAGGTTGACTTGTCTCAGGTTCGGTCGCGGTGCCATGTTTGATCCCAACAAGCCCCAGAACCAATAAGCCAATGCTGCACTGTCTTGGGTCATGTCCCGCGCGTTGGCGCGATCATATGGGCCGGCCATATTGCCGAGGTAGGCATTGTATGATCCAGCGACTTCCTTCCACAGTTCTTGAAGCAGGAAGGGTGCCTTTGCTGTAAGGAACTGTTCAGGCCGACCGTACTTGATACTCGCGGCGAGTGCCCAGACGTCGATACCGTAGTAAGTCGGCGCATTGAATTCTCCGAAGACGTTCGAGCCGGCTGTGAAGATCTCATAGATGTCGGATGCGTGCGAGTTGGCGAAATCGATCAAGGTCTGGTTGTTCGTCCGGGCTCCGATCCAGCCCACTGTGAATGCTCGCATGAGGCCTGGGTTCGTGTAGCCTGTGACGAGATTGTCGCCGTCGACGGTGCCGTTACGTCGCATGGCGCCGACGGCTTGGATCTCGAGGGCGTGGATGATTTTGTCGACCAGGTCTGTGCCGATGAGATCGGAGAACTCTTCGACGATCTGGATGAGTTGGGTGCCCACGAACTCACGCCAGTTCGGGTCGTATGAGCCCTGTGTTGTGTGAGTATAGAGTCATCTCCATGGCTGTATCGACTCTTTGCTTACGTAGATTTTCGGCGTATAGAGAGGTGAATTGGGAGTGGGATTCGGCTCTGTGAGCAAGTCAGCTGCATGTCGCATATATACAACTACAAAGAACAACATGTACTCACCATCCGGGGACAGTTTGAACGTGCCATACCAAGGCGCAGTAAAGTTGTCCGTCAACTGGTTCGCGAGAATGTTGACGATCGCTTCTTTGGCGTTTTCCACATCGTTGCCTTGGGCTCTGTACAAAAGCCCCGGGACGTACCACGAGGTGAATCGAACACTCCATGGACCGTTATCCTCGTAGATGATGTATTTGTACGTCTCGTCAAATCTGGCATCGTTCAGAGCCATGGAATAGTCGAACAAGCTTTGTGCATCTGTGGGTGAGATTTGGGTCAGAGTTACGGTCACTCCAAGGGTTAGAGTAGGATTATCGGATCATCAACGTACTTGGAGACAGTTTTGGAGTCTGGCTCGCTAAGACGGAGCATGTTGCTGCACAAGCAGTCGCGATCAATGTTGTGAGTTGCATCTTGCTCAAGCTGGTAGGGGACAGGATACTCCATTTTCGCAACAACTCCCATTAGCTCGTTTATATACCATGGATCTTTCATTAGCATCCTCCTTTACCCATCTTATCCGGCAGGAACTATCCGAAATGCAAATGATCTCCATCTTGGTTGCGACTTGTTTGTTCGTTTAAGGCCTCGGTTCTGAAGTGGTCGGAAGAAAGGCCAGATTGCGGCAAAGTCGACGCCTCCTTCCGGTAAAGTGGCACATGACCCCATCGGAGAAACGACGATCCCTATCTTTTTGCCGACATAAAAGCAACAGTCGTATCGCTAACTCGCGATAGCCACCGGCAATCTCTGTCCACGAATGCCGGAGCGTCGTACTCGCCTCTGCGGCCATGACTAGTCTGGTCGACACGATAACGCCACAGCTTCCCTCAATGTAGGATGCACATCAGGTAAGGTTGCCTCTAACACACATTCCCCTCCTTGTGGAGGCCATGACTCCTGCTATCTTGAGCCGACCGGCGACGACTTATCACAGCCTTAAAGACTTCATTACTCGCTCCATTGTGGACAGAGTGCAGGTTCCACCGTTTCGAATTCACCGCAGACCTGCACGCAGATATGCCCTTCGCCGATGAGCCTCTCACGCTGGACCAGACTCTTGCTGGCCGGAAGCTATCTCGAAACTCAGGCTTGATCGTTCTCAACATCATCCTCTCGATTGTTCAGCTTTCGAGCTATGCCACTGGATACGATGGTTCCATGATGAGTGAGTCGCCAGCATCGCCGAAGAGAAGGCGTGGAGACCATGTGCTAACAGTTGCATAGATGGACTGCAGACGCTTGATACATGGCAGTCTTACTTTGGAGAGCCTGGACCTGAGACGTTGGGAATGTAAGCGACGACTTCCTTCTCATCGGCGAGTATGGCTACGAGACGATGCTAACGCAAATACTCCAGCCTCAACGCTATCCAAAATATCGGGCAACTGGCAGCCTTGCCATTCTGTGCTTTCGCCTGTGACAAGTTCGGCCGTGTCCGAACGCTTCTTTTTGGCGCGACTCTCGTCATGGGCGGTGTAGCTTTGCAAGGAGCCGCGCAAACCACTGGGATGTTCATCGCTGCTCGAGGCGTCCTTGGCTTCGGTCTGGCTTTCAACATCACAGCGGCGCCAATCTTGCTGCTCGAATTGGCCTACCCTACGCAGAGATCTCCCATGGTCAGTATCTACAATGCTTTGTGGTACCTGGGAGCAATCGCTGCGGCCTGGATCACCTACGGAACATTTGTTCTGGGAAACAGCTGGTCGTGGAGAATCCCTTCCATTCTACAAGGACTCGTCAGTGTCGTTCAGCTCGCATCGTGTTTCTTCCTGGTCGAATCTCCTCGATGGCTCATGTCTGTCGGAAAAGAGGAGCAATCAAGGCGCATCATCACCAAATACCACGCGAACGGAGATTCCACCGATCCTCTAGTCGATCTGGAGATCGAGGAGATCAGAGTCGCTCTCCATATCGAGGCAGAGCTCGCGAAGGACTCGAAATGGATCGCATTCTTCAAGACGAAGGGCAACCGCAAGCGCCTGCTCATCATCCTGTGTGTCGGTTTCTTCTCTCAGTGGAGCGGCAACGGATTGACTTCATACTACCTCAGCCTCGTGTTGGACAGCATTGGCTACACGTCCTCGGAGACACAGAGTTTGATCAACGGCTTGCTACAGATTTGGGGACTCGTCACGAGCTGTTTCTTTGCTCTGATGGTGAACAAATTCGGCCGACGAACCCTTTTCTTGACTTCGACAGGCGCCGTACTCGTCACCTTTGTTAGTAAGTGTCCCTGCAAGATCGTCCATCGGTCTTCTACGTCTTACTGACCACCGAGATAGTCTGGACAGCGCTTCAGGCGACTTACGACAAACAGACCGCGAACGGCGGAGAAGGCAACCCGCATGTCGCCTCGGGCATCTTGGCCATGATCTTCCTCTACAGCCTTGCGTTCAACATTGGTTGGAACCCGCTTCAGGTCACCTACGTTATCGAGATACTGCCCTATCATCTTCGTGCAAAGGTAAGGAAGAAAACCATCCGACTCTCAACATCTCCCGTCATTGAGGCTAACCATATCTAGGGTCTCGTACTCTACAACCTCTTCGTCGCTGCTGCGCTGGTCTTCAACCAGTACGCGAACCCGATCGCGCTGGACAGCATTCGATGGAAGTGTAAGTGTTCCCAATGTAAAGGAACACCGCAACGAAACCAGTACTGACAGATTTTGCCAGACTACATCGTGTACGATGTATGGATCTTCGTCGAACTACTCACTGTCTATTTCCTGTTCCCCGAGACTGGAAACATGACTCTGGAACAGACTGCTGCACACCTTGACGGCATTGATGTCAAGAGCGCCGTCATTAAAGGTCTCGAGGACGAAAAGCAGAATACGACAACGACGACCGTTGATCTTGGTGGAGGCAAGGGGTCTTTGGCCTAGTCTTTTAGCACATGGCCACTTTTGCTCGGTATCTTTAGTCATGAAGTCAGAACAGATGCTTGTAAGAGACAAGCAATATCAACATCCCTCAATCATTTTGCTCCTTTTAAGGCCACCCTGCTCCTATACCTCCACCTCCCGATATTTCTACTCCAATCTTCTTCGGAGTGCAATCCTAAGATGACATCCTTGCACAGGGACTAGAAAACGTGGGCACCCATGCAGGGCATGACTAACACTCCGGGGCCTCCACACACTACTAGAGCCTGGAAGCCGGCGAACCAAAGCTTTCCTTTCGCCGGTGTACCGGTACACGATCATGACTCGACAGGTCATGCTCACTACAATCACCGGCGAACTCATCACAGTAGAGCCGGATCCTACACGCTGACGAAGCTGAGTTTACAGGCCTCACGCGGCAGAGACGACGTCTTGATATATGCTTGCAAGTCCGACTCGCGAGACGGTCTATGATTGAGATGCGATCCCACACCCTCATCTTTTCCTGGCCCTACTTTCGTCGAACAGAAAAGCCACCATGAAAGTGATCATACGTGCCGAGCCTGCTTCGGCCTCGCAATATGTTGCCCGATACATCATCCGTAAGTATGTTGTTCTCTCTGAACATAGGATGTCCAACTGACATCAGTAGAACGAATCAAAACCCATGCCCTCACATCCGAAAAGCCTTTCGTGCTCGGTCTCCCGACAGGAAGTAGTCCCAAGCTGGTCTACAAGACCCTCATCGAAGAACAGAGGGCAGGCAACATCTCGTTCAAAGACGTAATAACTTTCAACATGGTCCGTTCCCTACATCCACACACAAATGATCAACCAAAAACCCAAGCCTTCTAACAACCGCAGGACGAATACGTCGACCTCCCCCGCGACCACCCCGAATCATACCACTCCTTCATGTTCTCAAACCTCTTCTCCCACATCAACATACCTGGCGAGAACGTCAACATCCTCAACGGCAACGCCCCAGATCTCGAAGCCGAGTGCGCCGCTTTCGAAGCCAAGATCAAAGCCGTCGGCGGGATCGATCTATTCCTTGGAGGAGTCGGCACAGACGGGCACATTGCTTTCAACGAGCCTGGGTCGAGCTTGGCGTCGCGGACGAGAGTGAAGACTTTGGCGGACGAGACGGTGCGGTCGAATGCTAGGTTCTTCGATGGGGATGTTGGGGCTGTGCCGAAGATGGCGTTGACTGTGGGGGTGCAGACTATTATGGAGGTGAGTGATTGCATGCGTCAATCGGTATCGTTTTGTTTCGATTGGTCACGATGTACTGACAATGTGATTCAGGCCAGAGAAGTCGTCATCATCGCGACCGGCGCCAACAAAGCCGTGGCATTGCAAAACGCAATCGAAGGAGCGGTCAGCCACATGTGTACCCTCTCATGCTTGCAGCAGCACCCACGATCGATCATCGTGGCCGATGAGGACGCTACCTTGGAATTGAAAGTCAAGACTGTTAAGGTATGGATGTCTGAGATGTCGAATGATACCATTGGAGTGTCTTAAGAACTGATATCATGGCGTGTAGTACTTCACGAGCGTAGAGCGACTCGCAACGCGGACTACCAGGAGCAAACCAGATCTCGAGGTGTTGACGACTTTCTGCGATGATGGGATGGAGGATGCAGGGGAACTTACGCCGGACAGCATGTCGGCGAGGATTGTATGAGACTAAGGATAGACTATAATGCCACTTTGTTCTGTCCAGGGTTCGCTGTCTTGATTTGGGTTGGAGGCTTGGTACTGCTAGTTAATTAGTTAAGAGCAGCCATGTCTCAAGCACTGAAGTCACTCCCCGCAGTACACCATAGATCATCAACACCCTGCAGGCTAGCTTCGTTGAACAAAGACCAATCGTAGTCGAGGAGGTTAGGAGTCACTCCCAATGCAAACTGTACTGGAGGCCTGATGTCCTTTTGGACGTCTTGGATCCGACTTTCCAGACGATCGGCGAGCTTTCGGCGGAGACTAGGTGCGGGCTCGTTGCCTCGTTTGAGGAATCCTAGGTGTACGTGAATGGCGGGCACGTCTTCTTCTTCCCCGTTGCCTCCTTTGACGGCTTGTAAGACAATTAATGCGGCCCAGGTAATCATGATCATGTCCCAATTCCTGCAGCGCGGAAGATGGGAGTGTCAGTGAATTCCAGATAACGTTGGGCTCTTTGACTTACGACCAGATTGAGTTATCGTTAGCATGGATCTTGATGGCCGTCCTCGCCGAGAGAAGCAGTTCCTGGATCTCCTGCATCGATGCATTCGGCGAGAAGATATCGAAGTGCCTCGATGAAAGGTATATTGAATAAACGCACAGTCGGTGCATGACGTATTGCCGATAGACCAGTGTCCTTTGCGTTCTCGACTCGAACGGACCCGTACTGAAATGCAACAACCAGTCGTCGAGCTGTCTAGCCCAGTCTCGGATCACAGCAGCGTCAACACCGGACAGAGACTCTTCGCTCTGTTGGACAATCTGCTCGGTATCGGAGAAGCATGACCATATTGTAGTCAGCCCACGCCCGGCGAAGTGAGCTAATCCAACATGCATCATTCTGGAGAGGCGATATAGCTGATCTGAAGATGATGGTTGGCATGAGCGTAAAGGCGAGTTGAGAGGAATAGTGGGACAGGTCAAGCCAATGGAAGCATGTTCCAGATCGAGTATTTGGAGGCCAGAAAATAACTGACGCCATTTATGAGGCGCTTGACCGAGTTGCAGTGTACAGTGTTCGAGAAGTAGCCTGTATGCGATGGAGATCCAGACACCTGTAATGTGACTGCTGGCCTCGCTCAACAACGCGGCTAAGACGATGCCGAGCACTGTTTGGAATGCCCACTCCTCGTCGTGTACAGAATTGGTCGTGTCTATGCATGATGCTGGAAGCGTAAGACTTGAGATCTCCATGCAGAGAGCAGTGTAGTAGACTGGAGCAAACTGGGCGACCTCGATTGATCCCCGGCTTGAGGAGCAATAGAGCATAGCAGCCAAGAGCAAGGGTGTAGGAGAAGTAAATGCTTGCTTTTCGGGGAGAAAATGGAGTCCAGGCATCGCTTCGTGGAACGACTGCCATAGTTGCTGGATCAACTCGGGAGTCCATGCACGGCGTGTACCGTCTGATCGGCCATGCTGCTGCAAGCGAGATACCGCAGCGTGAAGTGGTCCAAAGGTGGGAGCGTTAGAGTTGTCTTCTCCGTCTACCTGTGGGCTAATGGGCTCGCGGTGGATCCCAAGGATGGACTCGATACGATCGAGCCTCTGCGCCGTAGTGATGTCGAGGTTTAGAGGGTGGCCTGAAGATGGCACAACAGAGGACGATGCTGCTACCTCTGCTCTCGGCGGTCCTCTCAGTGATCCTCGCAGCGAAGCGGCCTGTCACGCATGTTGTCAGATCATCACATGTAGCCACCCGTCCTCATAACAGGACTCAAAATCACTCACGTTCGCTCGAGGCTGGAAGACGCAGGAGACTCGCATCCGAATACATCTCCTGCATGCGACTTCGTTATCGTTTGAGATGCATTTCATCTACCAGTGTCAGTCCATTGGCGATGGAGCTCAAGAACATCCATACACACTTTCTGCCGTCTACAGGTCACTGCACGACTGCATTAGCCACGATAATCAATACGCGCACAGCGAACAATGTCCTACAACAAGCCTTCCTTGCCCGCTCGCCTTCCCCTGCGGTTTCTGTAGCGCTCATTGTGCTCATTTAACGCCGTTGGTTCACCCTGTCGCTTCGGCTTCGGTTACAACAAAATGTCGGCGATATATGATGATTTGACGATGCATTACCGGATGGCGATGGAGTGGGACCGGATGAGTCGATGGCCTTGGTTGTCTTATCTCGAAGGAGTCAATCCACAAACTCCACACCGGCAATTCCGGCAAACTCAATTTCACTTCTGCCAGATGGCCGGGTCCCACTTCGAATGGCTGGCCGGCCGGCCTCGATGTACACACACACACACACTTACACCGTTTCATCAAAGGCACATTACTCGGATCAAAACCTTCCATCATGGACGGGAGAGCACAGTTCTTCCACCAAAGACTCGATCTTGCGAGCATCGTTGTCCTCGGTCTGGTGGTGTGATGTCTTGCTTCCTCGCCCACGCATCGAGAATCGCCTCAGAATTCGACTTGACCGCAAAAGACATCCAACTTGGAACAGATCACTTCGTGCAACAGCTAAGTACGAAGAACCCTGTTTCTCAGATTACAATTAGGGCACGGTACTAACAGACTCACTCGCAGCTTCCGGACTCCAAGATCCAGAATCGACTTCGACACAAATTCCTTCTTTTGTCACCAATATACCAAATGGTTCGGAAAAGGGCATCTACCTAGCCGCTGATCTCGGCGGCACAAATTTTCGTGTCTCAATCGTACAACTACACGGCGACTCGACATACAATGTCAAACAGTCGAAAGTGGCAATACCTTCAGATCTCTTGGTCACAGAATCCTGGAAACCTCTCTTCGCCTTCCTGGCGAATCACATCTACCACTTTCTCCAAGCCAATGACCCCAATATCAGCTCCCTCAATGGAAAGCCTAGGAGCGACTTCCGGCGTCTAGGATTCACCTTCAGCTTCACCGTCCATCAGACTTCGATCAATACCGGCACGCTCATACGATGGGACAAAGGCTTCGACATCCCCAGTGCTATCGGACGCGATCCATGCCAGATGCTGCAAGAGGAGCTCGACGCTCTGGAAGTCCCGGTCTTGGTGACTGCGTTGGTGAATGACAGTGTGGCGACGTATATGGCTCAACAATACGTCTGCGGTGGTCGCGCGGTGCTGGGTGGGATTTTTGGCACAGGAACAAACGGCGCTTATCTTGAGGATCTGGCCGCTGCCCAGGGCAGTGAGAAGACTGCACCATCAAGTCAGCCTAATCGCGTGGTCATCAACACCGAATGGGGCGGTTTCGACGACCATGCACATTTATTGCCGACGATACAGTACGACCTGGACCTCGACCAGAGCAGTCTGCATCCCGGAGAGCAGCGGTACGAGAAGATGCTCTCGGGCATGTATCTGGGTGAGCTGTTCCGACGCGCCGTACTGGCGGCTTACGAGCACGATTTCCGACATCTGGCAATACGGACTTCCTCGCCGCTGTTCCAGCCATGGAAGATCCCGACGTCGTTGCTTTCATTGCTCGCCGAAGACTCTTCAGATGGCCACTCAAAGTCTCGAGAGGCTTTGCAACGCGCCTTGGAACTCGAATCTTTGACTCTGGAGGAGGTGCAGGGGATGCGGATGATTGCTGCTGCCGTCAGCAAGAGAGCCGCGCGACTGGCCGGTATTGCGATCTGTGCCGTTGTCCTCAAGACGGGATCTCTCCGGTCGCCGTCACCACAGGAGCTTCCAGGAGCAAAACCACAAACAAGTCTTGTTTCGCAGGACCATGGTAGCGGCACCTCTACCTCCACCTCCACCCTTGCGCAGATGTATCAACTGCTGTCAACATTCGCTCGACGTCCTTGGCCAAGTCTCGTAGACTTGCAGAGCTGCATGTTTTGGAAAGGAAGACTTAGTCCGAGCAAAGACGACACCGAAGATAGTGGGCCGATCTACGTAGGTCTTGATGGAACTCTCGCAGCGTTGCTTCCCGGATTCGTCCCTGGAATCCGCAGCACATTCCGGGATGTCGCTGGTATCGGCGAGGAGGGAGATCGGCGGATACGGATCACTCTGCTGCAGGATGCGAGTAGCGTTGGGACCGCTCTTGTCGCGCAGGCTGCTGGATAGTAAAGTGCGGTGAAACGGATAGAAAAAGTGAGATTGTGTCGGAGTCGGAGTGGGAGGAGGGCAAAATGCGATTCTTCGTCTTGAAGACTTGTCCATGGCGATGGCCGATATACATAGATATGCTACCACCGCAAATGCCATCTCCATCTCCATCTCTGTGGCTCGGCATACATATGCATGTTCGACAGCAGATAGCACTACCTACAGACCAGACACTAAGCCGTCCATCCATAAGACATGATGCAGATAACGAAAAAAGATAACGAGAAATAAGCAGTCCAAAACAGAAAAGAGACACGTAGTCCCGTCACCAGCGCATCCATCTCTTTCACGCCAACACCGCCTCACATCGGCAAATCCAGCGCGATCGAGCTACTAACATTCGTCTTCCTACGGCTGCCCTCGATGCCAAACGCACCACCACTGCCATCCGCCGGCGGCGGGTTGTCCCTCACGAATTCAGCCCTGATCCTCGCCGCGTCGGAATCCCACTGCACGACTTTGACATCCCACTCTTTACGAGCAGCGTCGGCGATTTCCTGCGCCTGCTGGCTCTGCGTGAGGTACGGCACTTTGTCGGCTTCGCCAAGAGCTTTCCACCACTGCCCGAGAGTGGTGCGGATGGCGTTGCGGGCGTTGGCGAGGGCTGGGTCGCGCGCGCAGTGCTCGCGACACTCGTCCCACTTGGCTTTGGTGAAGAGGAGGAAAGGGTTGACGCCTGCGCGCGGCGGTTTGGCGGGGCGCTCGCCGATTTGGCTCAGGAGGGTGCCGACGAGAGCTGCTTCGTAGTCGAGGCTGGTGGCGAAGGAGATGCCTGCGCTGGCCCAGAAGGATGGGTCGGTGGAGCAGACGGAGTTTCTGGGCGGGCCAGAGGGTTCGAGGACGGCTGCGCTTTGCACGTGGATGGTGTCGCCAGGCTCTTGATCTTGCTCTTGCTTGATGTTGGGTTCGGTTGTCTCGGCGGAAGCGCTCTTGGACCTTGGAGCAGGCATCTGCGGTGTCGGTTTCGCCTTTGCGGTAGGGTATGTCATGGGTGTGGCATACGATGTCGCAATGGTAGCTTCTCGCTTTACAGCCGCGGGAGGACCGACAAGTGGCTGCGGCAGGTTGATAGGGCCAGCCATCACGTCCATGACATCGGCTGCTACACGCAGTCCAGACAAGAATGCGCCGTGCACTGTAGCTGGGTGCGTGCCGCAAGTCGCCTCTCCAGCAAAGTGCAGATTACCAACTGGCCTGGCCATGACATCGTAGTCTTGTGGTCTCGTTCGGGGTCCCACGTATGAGTACGTGCCTCTCGTGAAAGGGTCCGACTTCCAGCGCGTGACAATCACCTCTCGAGGCAGTGGCACACTGGGTGTGAAGACCTGGCGAAGCCGTTGTGTGACCTCCTCCATCAGTGTGTTCGTATCCGTCTGTTCTGCTTGGTACGCCGCGTGCCCGGCCATCAGTGCTATGAGCATGGGTCTGCCACTGGTCTTGGTTGCATTCCATATCAAATAAAACCGGCCTCTTCTCTGTTCGTAGTGCTTCGGATCGAGGCTGTCTGCGCGTTCGGCGTCGTTCAACAGACCAAACATATCGCGACTGTCGTCCCAAAAGGGCTCGTCGTATAGCAGGATGACCTGTTTGAGTCAGTAAAGATTGCTGAGGCTTGCAGCGGCCTGTCACGCATACCTTGTTGAGCAATCCGAAGCCCATCCGATCGATAGCGCCTTGTTTCCAGTTGGGCAACGGAGGATCGAAGTCAATGGCGTCTGATTTGAGCACGCCGAGCGGCGTTGTGAGGACGACCTCATCGGCTTCGATGACTTCACCATCCGTGCAGACGATCTTGGTCACAAGCTCCTCGTCTTCTTCGCCGTCGTCGTAATGAATGCTGTCGACGATTCGGTCGAACCGCACGTCAAGTTTCGTCGGCAGATTCATCAACCCACGTGGCACCTGTGTGTAACCTCCCACGACCTCCGAGTGCGCGCCTTCGAACTCGTTGCCCGTGTCTTGGTCGTGACCGCTGAGGCTGAGCCACGGTACAGGCGCAGCATTGGCGTATTCGAGGTTGGCATGATGCCAATTGAGCAAGCGCATATCCTGGGGCGTCATCTCGAGGAGGCCTTGATACTGTGAGATCGCCTCGTCCATCACTTCGCCCAAAGTCGGGTATTTTGATGCCTCCGCCGTCGAGCGCAGCGACACTGTGTGGTTTTTTGACACGCCGTCTCTCACTTTCCACCCCATTTCATGAGCCGCTTTCGCCGCTCGAACCGTTCCGCTGCTGTTCTCGACGACTTGATGCCTTCCGGTGAGTTTTTCTGTCCCAGGTGGAGCGTTTCGCCTTTTCCCTCTCTTTATCACGGCTTTGCGTTTCGATTCGATCAACGATGGCAAAGGCTCTAGTTGGAACGCGTCGAAGCCTTTAGGTAGAGGGTCTCGACAGCGGCTGATGAGTTCCTCGTCACCCTTGAGCGTCTGTGGGCGATGCGACACTGCTCTGAAATCGCCCGCTCGATCCGTGATATCCGTGTATAAATCTGTGTTCAGCATGTCCCTTCGCTCTTTCACCGCCTTTCCGTTGGTGTCGTAAATTGTCAATGCATCGGTCATGAGATGGTAATGCAGTCCCAGCTGACCACGTATGATCGTATCAAGCGGGTTGCCGTGGTCGAAACCCGTCACGATCATGGCACCCATTTCCGCCGTGTTCCGGAGGTCGTTTGGCAAGCTGTCTTTGAGTTGGCTGCGAAGCGGCTTCGAATATACACGACCACCGATGCGTTTGCGTCCTTCGAGAACGACCACCCGAGGTGGCCTTTCGCCGTTTTCCAACCAGTGTTCTGCGTATTGTGCGAAGAGGCCCTCCAGCTGTCGTGCGGTGGTCAGACCAGATACACCCGCGCCAATAACAACCACTTTCTTCTGTTTGCCGAGTTTCTTGGCTTGGGAGGCGATGCTTGGATCGTGTGGTACATCAACGCAACCGAAGTTGATGTAGCCGTTTCTTGTGAGCCACTTGTAAGCGACTTCGGCAAGACCGAAGAAGCGTGCTTCCTTCGCACAACCAGCAGCTTCCTCCACAGTGACGCTGCAACGAGGGTTGCGGACCCACAGGCGGAGGATGGCGTTGCGGATGTTGAGGTATACCGTGACTTCAGCCGAAGTGATCATGTCCATGAGGATGCTGTTCTCTCCAACATGAAGGGCGTATGGGTCCAAACGTGAGGCATGGGCGGCTTCGATACATTGGCTGGCGAAGACGGTGATCGGCAGGGTGTAGGGTATTGATGAACGTGGCTTGACCACGTCTTGCAGCTTGGAGATCATCGAAGCTCGACGGACTCTCGGAATGTATGTTGGCAAGGCCGATTTGTCCTTTGGCGGCCGACCACGGCGTTTGGGCTGTGCGCTGTGGGAGGCATGTTCGGGTGCGTTGGCGGCACTCTGTGGCGTGGCCGCTGCATTGCTGGCCTTGGAGTTGATACGAATTGTCTGCTTGACCGTGCCGTCCGACATGCGTTTTCTCGAAGGCGAAAGAACGATATTTTGTTCTTTTTGTGAATCGTCGGCAGCGGTTGAGGAGCACATGGAGGATATCGCCGTGCTTGTGGCCGACTCCAACGAGCCATATCGTCGCCAATCTCCATTGACGTCGACTTCCCAGGCGCCATTTTGACTCTTCGATGGTGGTACGTTGGTATCGAAGAGGTCACTGCTGGTTGAGGAAAGGCTCGATTCGTCTTCGTCGATTCGAAAGGGTTTGGGCGTGTCTGTTTCGATAGGTGCGATATCGACCGCTGGAGCGAGCGCAGATGTGTTATCAACGACAGCCGCCATTTTTATATCCTTCAGACCCTTCGTGAAGAGCGCAGATATGTCATACGTCCCTGCTATACCGCAGTCGCCATCGGAGTGTGTATTGGAAGCGAGGTGTGCGGTATGGGGCGACCGATGCTCGCCGAGGTGGCTAGAGGCGGCGGCGATTGAGGTCCGGGGCGCTTGGCGGGAGGCAAATCTTGACGGCACTCGAGGCACAGAACAAGCGCAGTAGGGTACGGCCACGGACGACGACTTCTCGTTGGTGTTTCTGTCCGACTGTCAGTATCGCTGGACGATGGCGTCTTGATGCAGCTTTTCACTCCATCCCCTCCCACCTCCCAACTCGGCAAGCGCCCGTCTTCGACCTCACTTCCTCCCATCCACCGCGCCACCGCCAACCAGACCCCGCCTGAAGCTCTGCCTACTCGAACCAGGACTCGATATGCTCTTCCATATGCTCCACCACACCTCCGCAGTACTTGCCACAGCCGCCTGCCCGGTTCCCACGATATACCGATATATGAGACGCATATGAGTGACTCGCCTCCGCCAGCGCGCTTGCGACACAAGAAGCAAACATGATACAGACATGATATAATCCGCTGGACAGGAAAAGCTCTTCACCGATAAAAGTTAGACTTGACATTTGATGCCGTTGCCAGTCATCTGACGGCCTCTGTTTGGACAGCCTCTGCCAGAACCGCTCTGGATATTTGGCGTGATACAGCAGTCCTGCGTTACGTTCCTGTCACATCGAATAACTGCCCACCCTCTCGAAATTACTGACAGATGTAAACGTATAGCTCACAGCATATACAGTAAGACCTCCCAGAAAGACACATGCCCGATCGCACCGCCGCGCTCCACGCCACACCACGTATGGAAGTACTCGTACGGAGCACAACCGCACTTGCGCTAAGCGAAATATTTGCATACTCTTGTCCTATACTCAGTTGGGAAAAATACTCGAAAAGAGAGGTTGCAAGCCAATCAGGCCAGGACACTGTTGACTAGTCAGAAGAGATTAAGTAGCGTTCGGGAACCATGTATAAAGACACACTCACGACCTTCTCCACGATCCGATACTCAAGAATAGAGCATGATGTACGAGTGGCACACAACCTTCAAATCACACCATACCTCCCTACTCCCGTCAATGAGCAGCCGCTCAATCAGCCGCCGCGTGCCGCAGCATCCACGAATGCAACATATGCCTCGCCACAGACATGCACCGCATCAGCCACCACATGAGCATCATCAAGTTAGTATGACGCAGAGCGAGATGGGAGATCACCAGACGCAAGATAGCAAGACGCGAGATAGCA